>OX463865.1:19324512-19504914 GCA_949825065.1 Odontocerum albicorne
GTGACGCAGAAAGGGGAAGTCCCATCTTCACGTCACTCACTTGTGAGCCGGGACTTCCGCGCCAGTGCGTCAGTCTCTGGTTAGCACTCGTTCCGCTAGCGCGTTAGTGTCACATGTGATCAAACATTTTTCCAAACTTGTGTTCAGATATTATTTGTATTTTTTTTTGGGCAAAGTTTAATAACCCTTGCAAAAATGTCCCTGAAGAGAAAGCCACAAGAAGACAGCCATAAGAGAATAAAAGTAACTGTAGAAATGAAACGTAAAATCATTGAAAAGCGAGAACGAGGTGTGAGCGTGGCTGATCTAGCGCGCACATACATATCGGTCTACATCAACGATTTGCTCTATCCTCAAGAACAAGGACAAAATTAAGAAGATAGATGCTTCAAAGGGAGTGTCAAGAATGTCTACGAAACGGTTACCTATTCTTGATGATGTTGAAAGGTTGCTTCTCATATGGATAAACGAAAAGTAATTGCCAGGCGATACTATTAACGAAAACATCATTTGTGAGAAGGCGAAAGTTATTTCCGCCGACCTCGTTAAGAAGACGCCAGGATCATCAACTGCCGAAAAAGAAGTACAATTTAAGGGTAGTCATGGATGGTTCGAGAAATTTAAGAGAAGAACCGGCATCCACAGCGTTGTGAGGCACGGTGAAGCAGCAAGCTCTGACACAAAGGCAGCAGAGAACTTCATCAGCGACTATAAGAAGCTCGTAGATTCTGAGGGTTACCGGATTTTACTTGTAGTAAAAAAGAATTAATTATTTCTCCGAAATAAAAAAATTGTTATTTCGATTTTTTTATTGTTTTTTGCAAATCGAATTCGTATTACGGGTTGTTACGCTCCTTAACAATTTATAAGTATGTTATTTTATTTGAATAACCGTTAAAAATTAAAAAAATTGAGTATTTTTTTCAGCATGGAACGCATTATCGTATTTTACATTGATTTATATGGGAAAAATTGTTTCGCATAACGAGTGTTTCACATAACGAGTAAGATTCTGGAACGAATTATTCTCGTTATGAGAGGTTCCACTGTATAGTTATTCTGACGACTCTCGCCTTTGTAGAGAGCGACATCACACTCCTTACACATGTACTGAGTCTCACTTCTCTTTTTGTGTGTAGCACATACCTTACAAGTTCTGCAGAGGTTTTCTTTTTTGTCAGTTGATAGAATACATATCAACATTAATTTAGACACATTATTTGACAACATGTTTAGAAGATCCTGCAAATTTCTTATTTTATTTGAACTCGTAGACTATAGTTGGTCTCCAGATTCATATATCAAAATGTGCCACTTCACTGCACATTGATGACATATTTCTTATTTTATTTGAACTCGTAGACTATAGTTAGTCTCCAGATTCATATATCAAAATGTGCCACTTCACTGCACATTGATGACATATTTCTTATTTTATTTGAACTCGTAGACTATAGTTAGTCTCCAGATTCATATATCAAAATGTGCCACTTCACTGCACATTGATGACATATTTCTTATTTTATTTGAACTCGTAGACTATAGTTGGTCTCCAGATTCATATGTCAAAATGTGCCACTTCACTGCACATTGATGACATATTTCTTATTTTATTTGAACTCGTAGACTATAGTTAGTCTCCAGATTCATATGTCAAAATGTGCCACTTCACTGCACATTGATGACATATTTCTTATTTTATTTGAACTCGTAGACTATAGTTAGTCTCCAGATTCATATATCAAAATGTGCCACTTCACTGCACATTGATGACATATTTCTTATTTTATTTGAACTCGTAGACTATAGTTAGTCTCCAGATTCATATATCAAAATGTGCCACTTCACTGCACATTGATGACATATTTCTTATTTTATTTGAACTCGTAGACTATAGTTAGTCTCCAGATTCATATATCAAAATGTGCCACTTCACTGCACATTGATGACATATTTCTTATTTTATTTGAACTCGTAGACTATAGTTAGTCTCCAGATTCATATGTCAAAATGTGCCACTTCACTGCACATTGATGACATATTTCTTATTTTATTTGAACTCGTAGACTATAGTTAGTCTCCAGATTCATATATCAAAATGTGCCACTTCACTGCACATTGATGACATATTTCTTATTTTATTTGAACTCGTAGACTATAGTTGGTCTCCAGATTCATTTATCAAAATGTGCCACTTCACTGCACATTGATGACATATTTCTTATTTTATTTGAACTCGTAGACTAAAGTTAGTCTCCAGATTCATATATCAAAATGTGCCACTTCACTGCACATTGATGACATATTTTAATTGTATAGGATTTTGACTATGTTAGAAATCACGAGAATGTCGTTTAAAGTTTGAATTGTTTGTAAAAATATATGTATTTACTAGATATAATAAATACGTCATTTTATGGAAGAGACGTCGATCACGCGAAAACACGGGACCGGGCATTCAAAGCAAATCTAGTTTAGTTGTAATTATCATTACCATCGGACCGAAACTCCGAACAAGCTATCCATCACTTGTATGAAAAGGGTCAAGATTAAACCTTGCGGAGCTCAGACTTCTCTCGACTGCCACTGCGTTAGTCATCCTCGACCGACTCACGACCACTTCTGAAGCGTTCGTGCCACCGAAAAACACTTCTCCAACATATCCAAGGTCTGCGGACCGTTAAATCCGTTTTTTTACACAAAATTTAATGCAAACTCGTTGATGCCATTTTCAAACTTGTAAAAAAATCAAAAACACGCACAAAGGTAGATGTACTCAGTACAGCGTAACTTTTACAAATGTCAAGCTATGACGCTGAAATTTGGAGGGAAGTGTCAATGATAGATGTGGTAACCTAACAAAAAAAAAAGAATTCCAATCGGGTGACTGACAGCGCGCCACACGGTGGTGGGTCCTAAAACTTTTTGATCAAGGTAAGTAGGTGGTTGTGTTTTGTTGGGCTGTTCCATTATTGTTCTAGTTTCAACAAAACATTAATACAGATATGTTTACAAACACTGTATTTATTTACAAACCTTTAGCCTAGATATTGAAGAATACTTTGTAAGAAGAATCGAGGGCAGTCAGCAACCAATTTATGTTGATAAAAGCTAATAACACCAAAATGCACAGCTTTATTCGTATTTAATGTTTATCTCTGACTCCTTGGGTCAGGTATTTATGTTCAAGTGCTGGAAAATTCAGTGTTCTTCATAATTTATAATGTTCTTAAATCTTGCTAATAAAATGCAAACAGATATTTCTCGGCTTGCAAACCTGCATTTAAAGTAACTACATGGAAAGCAGTTCTATTAGCTCTTGGAGGATTCTGTTCATGTTTGCAGTGGACTTGGGTGGATATGTTGGTCTAGGGCTGGGCACCAAAGCCACAGTCAGAGATTTGTCTCTCGTTGATGAAATCCTGAAGGTCGAAAAGGTATTGGCAGGAGGCAAATCTCCTGGCTCCGCAATATACGTGATTGGACTGGTATAAGTTAGAATTGGTTAGAAATAGACGCCAAACTCACATACTGACTATATTTTATAATATCCTTAACTGTCCCGCCACCCCCTCTTATCTCGCCGAGAATTTTCAGCGTCTTTCCAATCATGGATAAGCGCTACGCTCAAACAGAGATTGTTTATTGGCCTTTCAAGTTCACCGCTCCTGTTTCTTTACGTTGTCCTTTACTGTCCATGCAGTGAGACTCTGGAATCAGTTACAAACCAATATAAGACTCGCTCCGTCCTTGGCATGCTTTAAGAAGCGACTGAAAAACCTCTTAATTTCTAGTCAGTAAAATAGCGTGTTTCATTCCTGATTTTTCTTTTCCTTTCCTCTCCACCATCCCTTCCTTTCCTTTTGATTGATGATATCTCACTTTATATGAAAAAGAATGTTCGGGTGATTGTCCGTCTTTGTGTGGTTCGTGGGCATGTGCTCACGTATGTTTATGGATTTCGTGGGGATGGATAGTCATTTGAATGACTTATGAGACCACGTAACTTGCTTCAATAACTTTTGTCTGGTTGCTTAGAAGAGATTGCCGCCTGGCAACAAGCCCGCCAATTTGTATTTGCAATAAAAGTGTTAAATAAATAAATAAAAAATAAATATAAGGAGCGTTGAGGATCTTTTTCGGGCTGCCGGAGACAAAGATGTCTACTCTCAGATGATATTCAACGTTGGGGGGATCTGACATGACACTGGAAAGAAGAAGAAAGAAGATGAAGTCCTGTCCTTATATTTCTGGAAATACTCAGCCTCTTTCTGATCATGGACTTACACTACGCTTAAGCAAAGGCTTTTTACTGTGTTTTCCAGTTAATTATATGTCGTCAACTTCATATTTCCTCTTTTTGTTATGAGGTCAGCTTGACGAGACGCCTTTCTCCACCATACTCTGTCCATGGGCATCTTTAGACTTAGGTTCAACTCACTCATATCATGGTTGCCGTTACCCTCCCATAGTTTCAGATACTTCCTTTCCCGTTGTCTGACTTCCTATATATTTAACTGGTTTACTCTGTATTTCAGAAAGAACAGCCACTCTCAATTTCAGAAAGAACAGCGCAACCTTCAGGGCACCTCTCACATAGTCGTTCCTTATTTTGTCTCTCTTGCTGAGTACTTAAATCCATCGCAGGCAATCCAGGGCATTTCGGCATCATGAATTCTCTGTTCTTGGGATTAAGGTATTGCCCAGCACTCAGTTCCATACAAAGTGCTGGTCTTTTGACGCTTTTATAACTATTTCCGAGTCATCAATTGAATGGTTGTAGTAAAATAGGCACTTAGTACAAAAAAAAAATAATTAAGTATGTAGTTTCGTTCTTTAAGTCATATGGAACGAAACTGCATACTTAACATTTTTTTTTGTACTTAGTGCCTATTTTACTTCAACCATTCAATTGCAACATCTTTGCTTTATCTTGCTGGTTTTATAATACTTATTTCGAGTCACTATATGATATATGATCAACCCCAGATGTATCGGACGTATGCGTCACCTAAAATATATTATTTATTTGTAATTGCTGTGTAAATAGTGTAGAGAAAAAATTGTAATCATTGTACCTATTGTAATGAAATGTTCCTTATGCGTGGCCTTCGAAAAAGTCATTATAAATAATCGAACAACCCACGCATGCAGAAAACGCGCGGTATACACGGTATCTAGTAAGCCGCGACGGCATACACGGGCGAATAAAGGGGCTTACGATGAGCGATGGAACGAAGGAACGAAAATTGAGTCAAATGCATCCTCAGTTTCTGGAACGTCTACTGTGTTTTATTTACGACAAACTTCTACCTGCTAAAGAGATGAATGTCTTTACCCTGCTACTTTTTGCCGAAAACGCAAGCAGTAAACCGGAATCTACGAGTATTGAGCGGTAGCCAACCACCGTCTTTGTACCCAACCATTGTCTTTTACAGTCTTTGTACCGGTGCTGTACACCAAGTATTTGCATACTTTGTAACATAGGCCACAGTTAGTCATCTAAAACCAACAACGGAGGACCTCCATGGCATCATTGATAAAACGCATTGATAGTACGTTACAGCGATAGCCTCTCCATGGCATTGGTTGCATACTTTGAAGTCACTTTACATTATGTAAAAGATAATAAATATACTTAAATTGTTTACAAATGTAAGCTTTACTACACTTGTATAACACATAAATGTCATAATTTTATGTTAAGAACTTAATGTCTCTCCCTGGCTCCATCCCAACTCATTGTCTGCGAATACTGTTGGGGTCAGCTCTCCTCGTCCTCAGGTTGTATGCTCTTTTGTCCCGGACTACGTCCCCCAGGCCATGCCTCTGCATCAGGTTATCTTTTTGCACCACCCATGAATTCTTTGGTCTTCCTCTGGTTGTTATTCGAGGAAGATCCATGGAGATTGCCTGGTTCACAATGTGATCGGGTGCTCTGTGTCCAACGTGCCCACACCATCTCAATCGTCTCTCCTCTATCTTGCTGTTGATGTATGTAACACCTAGGCTTCCACGAACGCGTGAGCTTCTTATTTTGTCTCTTAGGGACACACCTGCTGACCATCTTAGCATGCGCATTTCAGCAGTTTCTTGTTGCCTAGAGTAAGAGGTATACGTTATGTTAAGAACTTAATGTATTGACAAATAAATAAAAACAACCCAAGATCAGACCTTGCGGAGCTCCAACTTCTCCATTTACAAAACAAAAAACATTTAAATATCAGTGTAACTACGTTACACATTGAAGTCACTCTTCATTATATAAAACATGCTACGAGTATTTATTTTAATTTTATTTATTATTTATTTATTTATTATTACACATGACAAGAAATCTACATAATTGGCGAAAAAACAACAGGTAATTTAATTTAGACAACTTTAGCGGAATGTGTCCTTAAAAGTATATGATGATTATGATTGTTGATAAATAATAAAACACGTTAGATCACAATGCGGAAAGAGAGTGAATAGTTTATTTTCATAGTACTTAGGTATTTGTAACATTTCAGAATGGGCGCGGGAGTGCGCCCGCGATATGCTTCTGTCTCGCTTCTGTGAATGCAGAAATGGTCAATTGTAGTATGTAGGTAACAATCTATTTACGGAACCGGCGAGACAGCGTGGTGTGTTCTCTCTCTAGTATGTAGTGCGGTCCGCTCGCTACGGGATGACTGGCCGGCGGGTGATCTTTGGACTTGAATGGCCGGCGTATGAACTTTGGACTGTTTATTTAAATTTGTCGAGGAATGCGAAGGTCATCTCATCGGTCATTGACCGTATGTATGCGACAATATTCAGCGACGACCGTGGATCCCTACACAACCATTATTTTAATGGATCTGGGTTTGTCGCCTTTCATTTGTCGTATCCCCTGTAAACTAGGCTTTTGCCTGTATCTCACTGAGTATGAAGTCATTGGTTGTAAGTGTAAGCTTGTATAACACATGAATGTAATAATTATGTGTTAAAAATTTTATGTATTAATAAAAGAAATAAAAAATTACCCAAGATCGAACCTTGCGGAACTCCAATTTTTTTAGTACTACTCACAAAAATCAACAATTAACGGTCGCTGTAACTACGTTACACTGTGAAGTCACTCTGTATATTCTATAAATACATACAAAACGTCAATTGTTTACAAATGTAAGCTATAATCAGCTTGCATTACACACGAATATAATAATTATGCGTAAACAACTGAATATATTTACTAATAATTACTATCAAAGTATAGATAGGCGCATTGTAATTACACTTTCATTCTATACATTATAATCTGGGGGATTTATTGCAATGTCTTTTCAACCAATTACAAAACTGTTTAAACGAGCCTTAAGTAAAAACCTGACACCAACATGGGATAGATGTTGAATGCTAGAAATAGACGCCGAATTCACATACTGTCTATATTGTATATTAACTGTATTAACTGTCCCGCCGCCCCCCTCTTATTTCGCCGAGAATTTTCAGCGTCTTTCCAATCATGGATAAGCGCTACGCTCAAACAAAGATTGTTTATTGGCCTTTCCAGTTCACCGCTCCTCTTTCTTTACGTCGTCCTTTACTGTCCATGCAGTGAGACTCTGGAATCAGTTACAAACCAATATAAGACTCGCTCCGTCCTCGGCATGCTTTAAGAAGCGACTGAAAAACCTCTTAATTTCTAGTCAGTAAAATAACGTGTTTCATTCCTGATTTTTCTTTTCCTTTCCTCTCCACCATCCCTTCCTTTCATTTTAATTGATGATATCTTACTTTATATGAAAAAGAATGTTCGGGTGACTGTCCGTCTTTGTGGGGTTCGTGGGCATGTGCTCACGTATATGTTTATGAATTTCGTGGGGATGGATAGTTATTTGAATGATTTATAAGATCGCGTAACTTGCTTCATTTACTTGTGTCTGGTTTGGTTGGAAGAGATTGCCGCCTGGAAATAAGCCCGCCAGATTGTATTTGCAATAAAAGTGTTAAATAAATTATAAATAGAGCCCACACCCCTCGGGTAGGAAGACAGGCGTCTAAAATGTATTCAACAATGACATTCTGTGTGTAAGTGGTGATGCTGTTAACAGTTCAGTTTGTGAGTAACGCATCGAAAACGATCTTGATTCACGATGGCATAAATAATTTTCCGGTACTGATTTCACTTGTAATAGGAAACTCTCAGCAACAGTGACCTATATAGTGAAGTACGAGCACAAACTAATAAAGCTTTGGCTGGCTCCCTGCGGGACACCATATGGAGGAACAGACACATGCTAACCTAAAGTAAGGTCAGGATATATAAGACATGCGTCCGCCCTATCATGACATATGGGATAGAAGTGAGAGGCGATACCAACAGGACAAAAAAAAACTTCTCAGAGTACTTTTGCTTTTGGTAATGTGATATGATATATGTCAATATCCGAAGCAGTCCCGTTTAGAAGAGTTAAGGCCCTTCCAACAGGCATAGCGGCTGGAAGACCCGTTCTTGCGTATGTTATTGAGAACAGTTCTTGCCGGCGCAGTCTAGTGTAATTGTTAGGAACATTTAACGCTAATCTTTGTAGTAATGCTGGACAGCTCACAACTCCCCGAACGAGTTTGACAACGTATACCAGGAGACGCAGATATATCATCTGCTTGCCCAAGAACCTCATGGGATAGACGTCGTATTCTCGTTACTCCACGGGACTAAGATCATATTATTCTTATTCCGCGACTGCACGGTATTTACCATCACTAAAAATTGGCGAATCGAATCATCTCGTGCGACTTTTAATAAAATGAGAAGCGTATTCTGCGATTACAATAACTAAAAACGTTAAGTTAACTAAAAACGTTTTGTGCTGGTTTAGGTATGCAGATGACATTCATTGTGTTTGGACGGGTACCGGGTACCGATAGACAATTACACCATTCTTTGTGTTTCGAAAGGTACCGATAGACAATTACACTATTCTTTGTGTTTGGATGAGTACCGATAGACAATTACCCCATTCTTTGTGTTTGGAAAGGTACCGATAGACAATTACACTATTCTTTGTGTTTGGATGGGTACCGATGGACAATTACACCATTCTTTGTGTTTGGAAAGGTACCGATAGACAATTACACTATTCTTTGTGTTTGGATGAGTACCGATAGACAATTACCCCATTCTTTGTGTTTGGAAAGGTACCGATAGACAATTACACCATTCTTTGTGTTTGGATGGGTACCGATAGACAATTACACCATTCTTTGTGTTTGGAAAGGTACCGATAGACAATTACACTATTCTTTGTGTTTGGATGGGTACCGATAGACAATTACACCATTCTTTGTGTTTGGAAAGGTACCGATAGACAATTACACTATTCTTTGTGTTTGGGTGGGTACCGATAGACAATTACACCATTCTTTGTGTTTGGAAAGGTACCGATAGACAATTACACTATTCTTTGTGTTTGGATGGGTACCGATAGACAATTACACCATTCTTTGTGTTTGGAAAGGTACCGATAGACAATTACACTATTCTTTGTGTTTGGATGGGTACCGATAGACAATTACACCATTCTTTGTGTTTGGAAAGGTACCGATAGACAATTACACCAATTTCTTAAATATTTAAATTCTATAGAAAGTTTTATAAAATTTACATTAGAAACAGAACAGCACGGAAAATTAAATTTCTTGGACCTAACATTATCTCGGAAAATGGTACATTTGACTTTGATATATATAGGAAAAATACTTATTCAGACTCTATAATTCCAGCAACTTCTAACCATCCTAATAATCATAAATTCGCCGCCTTTAACTGTATGCTTCATAGATTGCTCAGTGTCCCATTAACCGACGACAATTTTAAAAAGGAATTAATAACCATAAAAAAATTGCTACAAATAATGGCTATCCTGGAAGTCTCATTGATTCACTTTTAAAAAACAAAACAAAAAAGAAATTTATAAAATATTATTTATTTAACGCCACCTATAAGCATACCTATAAATGGAGCAAAGTTCTATTTATAAAAAAACATATCATATGAAATAACCAAAAATATTCCAAGTCACATAAAGCCAGCTTTTTACACTAACTTTAATCTCCGGAAACTCTTATTTAATGGGAAAGGCAAAAATGGAATACTTAGCAACAGTGGTGTGTATACACTTTTATGTGCTGACTGTGATCATTTCTATATAGGAAAGACAGGAAGATCTTTTGTAAAGAGATTTCGTGAACACAAATCCGCCTTAACAAATCCTCTAATTTATTCTGAAATGGCTAATCACTGTCACCGTGAAAACCATACTTTTTCTATCGATGATGCGAAATTCTTACATATCAGTAGTAACGTAAATAAATTGGACAGATTAGAGGCCCTAGAAATTTCTAAGTCAGTACACCGATCCGAACATCTGTTGAACAGTTATTTCCCAAAAATCTCTCTGCTCTTGGCCGTAATTGTCCCATGCCTCCCACATCCCTCAGCCCCCAACCATTGAAGCGTGTATATCGGTACCAGTTCGAACAGCATTTAGTCTTGTTTGCACTCCCTTGAAGATGAGGTGAAAGCCTTGAAACCGGTAGGGTTATACCGTTACAAAAAAGTTGAATAAACAGTGTTCGATAAAAATGAATTACAATAAACTTGAAACTTCGACAACAGTTAGTCAAATGCTACGTTTGGTCAGTGCTATTGGGAGTGGAATCATGGACCCTCAAAGTTAGTAGTATGAACCAACTGGAAGCATTAGAAATGTGGATGCACCGGAGAATGCTATGGATACCCTGGACGGATATGGTCAGCAACACGAGGGTTCTTCAAAGAGCCAAAGTTGATAGAGAGTTGCTGACTTATATTAAAATCCGAAAGGTGTCCTACTTGGGTCACATACTTAGAGGAGCAAACTACAAATTACTGCACCTGATCATCCAAGGCAAAATAGAAGGCCGAAGAGGTGTTGGCAGGAGGCAAATCTCCTGGCTTCACAATATACGTTATTAGACTGGCATAAGGGGCGTTGGAGATCTTTTTTAGGCTGCCGGGGACAAAGATATCTACTCTCAAATGATATTCAACGTTGGGGGAACCTGACATGACACTGGGAAGAAAAAGAAGAAGAAAAATTGGTGTTAACACGAGTTATTTATTTGTATTTAATTAATATGTTTCAAAACATAAACTGATAAAAATAATAATTGAAACAAAGGAATCTTTATCAGACACAATACATAATAAATCGGGCAACAATTAAATGTCAGCGTCCAAATTAGTTGGGGGCATTCGATACCACCAGACCAAAACAGACTGACAACGCCTGTGTTTAAGACCGTATTGCGTTTATTGGACATGTGTATGTGAATATAACGCTTGCAGCAGGATATTATTGAGGGCGGATCGTCGGAGGTCGGCGACACTTCACTCACGATAATAAGAAATGAGTTGAAATAACACAACACGACTAATCATGTGCCATGCCGTGGGAGTGTTGTTGTTTTCTTTTTTCTGTCTGCACTACAATCCCATTATTAGCCGGGCAGATATTCCAAACATTAAAATAGATAATTTTCGCAGCTATTTCCAGATGTCTAAAGAACACTATCTGGAACAACAAGTATATGAACATCCAAAGCAAGGTGAGGATATACAAGACCTGTGTCCGCCCCATAATGGCATACGGCATAGAGTCCAGAGCCGACACTGTCACTACCAAAAATCTCCTTCGAACCAGCGAAATGAAGGTACTCAGGAGTATCGCTGGCAAAACCCTTCGTGATAGAGTACGAAACACAGAAATCCGAAGGATGTGCGAAGTTGAAGATATTGTCAGATGGGGACGACAGAGAAGAAGGTTCAGGAACGAACACGTATCCAGAATGGCGGAACTAAGAGCCGTAAGAATAGCCAGGGACAGTATCCCCCAAGCAAGCAGACCTCCAGGACGACCTCACAAAAGATGGAAAGACAGCTGGCAGTCGACGTCGCAAGAGGCAAACAATGATGCTGGACCATAAAAGGCCAACAGGCCTAAAATAAGAAAAAGAAAATCATCTATCATAAGTGAAGAGGTAACATTAAAAAAAGAGCATGTCCATCGGATACAAAAAATGAGTCGATAAAACAGATTTTATTCTTATCGATGGTATGGAGCTGTTTAACATTTTCATTTCAATGAAAAAAGCACGTAAAAATCATTTTAAAATAACAGTATTTTTTTCAAAAAGAATCTTGTCCATGCTTCAAACCAATCAAAAAAGATCAAGTCCGAATTGACCAATCATAGCTTTCCGATTGTGTCTACTTTCATACCAGTTCACCAGCAAACTGTCAGTTTTAAATCGTACGTGCAGCGTAATGTCTAGCATTATACAGCTTTATCTACCTACATATACGAGTATTTATAGTTTTATAGTTATATTTCTTCTTATTTTGTAACACTTTGCTTATTTTATTTGATTAAAATTAAAAAAAATTACTTTACCCAATTATTTTTTGATTATTTCTTTTGCAACACCTGTATAATAGTTATGAAATCGAACAAATAACACCATGTCCCAGGCCTGTTGAATAAAAAAGATAAAGTAGAATTGTTCTTACAAAAAGTTCTTTTGCAACACCTGTATAAAAGTTATGAAATCGAACAAATAACACCATGTCCCAGGCCTGTTGAATAAAAAAGATAAAGTAGAATTGTTCTTACAAAAAGGATCATGTCCATATTTTAAACTAGAATAACTATTTTGATTGTTATGATTCGATTTTAAACAACAAATCAAGTCACCTTAAGCGATTTTAAGGAATTCAGCAATTTTTACAATGAATTATTAAAGTCATATATTTTTAATGCAAAGAGTTTTTTTTGCTATTTCCCAACATTTTGTAGATGAACCCAGACATTTTGATAAGATCTCTTTTAAATGTATTTTCTGCTATTTATTTTGAGATATATACGCAATTTAAGAATGTATTTATCAGTACCCGGTGGTAAGTAATACACATCGGGCTTAAGAAAGAGAATGTCGGCCATAATCGGCTAACTTCGGCTTTGTAGAGCGTCGTCGTATCTGTCATTCATACACATGTTCCGTCGCGATTTGTCTCAGTTGTTGTCAAGCGTTCTAGGGACAGAGACGACGCTCTACAAAGCCGAAGTTATCCGATTATGGCCGACAGTCTCTTTCTTAAGCCCGATGTGTATTACTTACCGCCGGGTACTGTACATACTATGTTGCTATCAATAAACCTACATTTCTTCATTACTATTTTCAGAATTTGTTTCATCACCTGCGTTGAAACAATTCAGGTTGATAAGGTAAACGGTATTGCTTGTTCAACCTACTCGCACATGCATCGATTCGTTTTATATTCGCACAAGTTATATGGATATCTTAAAGAGTGTCTTAAAGTCTTGGAATCATATAGTCATCGACTTTATAAAATCAAGACGGGTTAATTTATTTGCCGTCGCTGTGTTATGTGATGGACGCATCAACTGTTTTTTTTTAAACACGAAGTAAACTATATATCTAGAACTAATATCCTTAACTGTCTCTTCCCCCCTCTCTTCTTTTCTCATCCCCCACCCTTTTTTCTTTCCTCTCCACCATCCCTTCCTTTCCTTTTGATTGATGATATCTCACTTTACATGAAAAATAATGTTCGGGTGATTGTCCGTCTTTGTTAGGTTCGTGGGCATATGCTCACGTATGTGTTTATGGATTTCGTGGGGATGGATAGTCATTTGAATGATTTATGCGACCACGTAACTTGCTTCAATTACTTTTGTCTGGTTGGTTGGAAGAGATTGCCGCTTGGCAAGAAGCCCGCCAGACTATTTGAAATAAAAAAAATAAGCTATATATGAACAATTGGGCTTGGAGCCAGATTCGGTAAATACGACACTTGAGGTAATATTAAAAAAAGGACATTTCCACCAAATACATCCCCCTTGGTCGAGATATATCCCACCAATATAGAGCGAACCGGGCCGCGAGGACATCAGATGTTTTTTTTTCCGCCCACCCCCTTGTGCATGTAGATTAAGAAATAAAAAGAAAATTAATAGATGGCAAAAAGAATTAAAAAATTCAACCTACAAATATCACATCAGATCAACTGTCAGCGAAAAACGAGAAAAGCTGATAGGAGTCCATATTTTGTCAAAATAAAATCACGAATGGAAAATGATGTTCATATGTACAAACCACAATGGAAAATGATGTTCATATGTACAAACCACAATGGAAAATGATGTTCATACGTACAAACCACAATGGAAAATGTTGTTCATACGTACCAACCACAATTGAAAATGATGTTCATACGTACAAACCACAATGGAAAATGATGTTCATACGTACAAACCACAATGGAAAATGATGTTCATACGTACAAACCACAATGGAAAATGATGTGCATACGTACAAACCACAGTGGAAAATGATGTGCATACGTACAAACCACAATGGAAAATGATGTTCATACGTACAAACCACGATGCGAAAAATAAGTAAACAGTAATGTAAAAATTGATGAGAAGAGAACGCACACACATCCCCCGATTTACAGCCGGCGAAAAGAGAGAAAGCAAACAGAGGGCAACGGTTAGTCAAATGCTACGTTTGGTCAGTGTTATTGCATGGAGTGGAATCATGGACCCTCGAAGATAGTAGTATGAATCGACTGGAAGCATTCGAAATGTGGATGCACCGGAGAACGCTACGGATACCCTGGACGGATATGGTCAGCAACACGAGGGTTCTTCAAAGAGCCAAAGTTGATAGAGAGTTGCTGACTAATATTAAAATCCGAAAGGTGTCCTATTTGTGTCATGTACTTAGAGGAGAAAATCCGAAAGGTGTCCTACTTGGGTCATGCACTTAAAGGAGCAAAGTACAAATTACTGCACCTGATCATCCAAGGCAAAATAGAGGGTCGAAGAGGTGTTGGCAGGAGGCAAATCTCCTGGCTCCGCAATATACGTGATTGGACTGGTATAAGGAGCGTCGGGGACCTTTTTCGGGCTGCCGGAGACATATATGTCTACTCTCAGGTTATATTCAACGTTTGGGGGACGTGACATGACACTGGGAAGAAGAAATATTTTTAAGGTTAAATAACATACGAGTATATTTCAGTTAAATAAATGAAAACCTTCACTCTTATGCTTGAGTTATCTCTAAGAATAATTAGTATTACCAGATATATTTAGTTTAAGTAATCTACAGTATTTTGACCTATGCAACGTTACATTTCTAAAATCATAGTTTAATGGATCCTGTTGATAAGAAAGTGAACCCTTGAGTTCGTTATATTGATAAACACAAACACGATATGCGCATCTTCATATAACACGTTCTTAAATCTCAAGTCATCACATACAACATCACAGCAACCACATCAATCAATATACGAGTAATGTTAAACAACTCTTCAGTAATTCACTGACATACCTATTTGGACACCTCCAAAAGCTCCTCATTTCTGACTGAACATATTCGTCTTCTTCTGCAGGTAAAACCAAGACCTGTAGAAGCACTGGTGATAGAATAGTAGAGTTCACGCGCTGTAAGGAAAGAATAGTGTAGAAGGGTGACCATGATTTTTTTATTTTTTATATATTCAGATTATTTAGTTTATTTATTTATTGTTAATTTAAAAATACAGAAGTGTATTTTTTTTGTTTAGAACAAATATTTGTTTATTGATACAGAAAAAGAAATGAAGAAATGCAAATGGATGGAGAAACATTACCAAATTGTGATTTCTTTAAGTATCTTGGGTCACTCATCCATAGCGATGGAGGATGTGCAGCAGGTGTAACACATAGAATTAGTGTGGGATGGATGAAGTTTAGATCAATGTACTAGCAGTATCTCGGGGCACTCATCTATAGCGATGGAGGATGTGCAGCAGATGTAACACATAGAATTAGTGTGGGATGGATGAAGTTTAGATCAATGTACTAGCAGTATCTCGGGGCACTCATCCATAGCGATGGAGGATGTGCAGCAGATGTAACACATAGAATTAGTGTGGGATGGATGAAGTTTAGATCAATGTACTAGCAGTATCTCGGGGCACTCATCCATAGCGATGGAGGATGTGCAGCAGATGTAACACATAGAATTAGTGTGGGATGGATGAAGTTTAGATCAATGTACTAGCAGTATCTCGGGGCACTCATCCATAGCGATGGAGGATGTGCAGCAGGTGTAACACATAGAATTAGTGTGGGATGGATGAAGTTTAGATCAATGTACTAGCAGTATCTCGGGGCACTCATCCATAGCGATGGAGGATGTGCAGCAGGTGTAACACATAGAATTAGTGTGGGATGGATGAAGTTTAGATCAATGTACTAGCAGTATCTCGGGTCACTCATCCATAGCGATGGAGGATGTGCAGCAGATGTAACACATAGAATTAGTGTGGGATGGATGAAGTTTAGATCAATGTACTAGCAGTATCTCGGGGCACTCATCCATAGCGATGGAGGATGTGCAGCAGATGTAACACATAGAATTAGTGTAGGATGGATGAAGTTTAGATCAATGTACTAGCAGTATCTCGGGGCACTCATCCATAGCGATGGAGGATGTGCAGCAGGTGTAACACATAGAATTTGTGTGGGATGGATGAAGTTTAGATCAATGTACTAGCAGTATCTCGGGTCACTCATGCATAGCGATGGAGGATGTGCAGCAGATGTAACACATAGAATTAGTGTGGGATGGATGGAGTTTAGATCAATGTACTAGCAGTATCTCGAGGCACTCATCCATAGCGATGGAGGATGTGCAGCAGATGTAACACATAGAATTAGTGTGGGATGGATGAAGTTTAGATCAATGGCGGGAGTTCTATGTGATCCGAAAATGCCAGTAAAGTTAAAAGGAAAAGTATACCAAACGATTGTCAGACCCGCACTCCTCTATGGCTCCGAATGCTGGTATCTATGGCTTGATATCGTCTTAACTTAAATAACTAGTGACGCGCCAATCCTAGCGAAAAGATCACTTGAACTGAATGACAATATCTCAATCAGAAATCTTTTTTACAAATAATAAAAATATACATAATCTTGTACAGGGATCGCAGTATATGTATTAATTGTAAAATATAGCATAAGCATATTTCAAATTTGTAAAATAAGCTCAACAATATGAACGCGGATACAATTGAGCTTGGTATGTGCGTTATGGATTAGTTAAAGGCCCGTAATGCTCTTATTTCTCAGATATATTTGAAAATTAAGAGTTCGTAATGCTCTAATTTCTCAGATACTTTTAAAAGTTAAGGGCTCGTATTGATCTTATTTCTCAGATATATTGGAAAGTAAAGGGTTCGTAATGCTCTTATTTCTCAGATATATTTGAAAGTAAAGGGTTTGTAATTCTCTTATTTGTCAGATATATTTGAAAGTAAAGGGTTCGTAATGATCTTATTTCTCAGATATATTTGAAAGTAAAGGGTTCGTAATGCTCTTATTTCTCAGATATATTTGAAAGTAAAGGGTTCGTAATTCTCTTATTTGTCAGATATATTTGAAAGTAAAGGAATCGTAATATACTAATTCCTCAGATATATTTGAAAATGAAAGGCCCGCAATGCTCTAATTTCTCAGATACATTTGTAAATTAAGGGCTCGTAAGACTCTAATTTCTCAGATATATTTGAAAGTAAAGGGTTCGTAATGCTCTTATTTCTCAGATGTATTTGAAAGTAAAGGATTCGTAATGCTCTAATTCCTCAGATATATTTGAAAGTAAAGGGTTCGTAATGATCTTATTTCTCAGATATATTTGAAAGTAAAGGGTTCGTAATGCTCTTATTTCTCAGATATATTTGAAAGTAAAGGGTTCGTAATTCTCTTATTTGTCAGATATATTTGAAAGTAAAGGAATCGTAATGCTCTAATTCCTCAGATATATTTGAAAATGAAAGGCCCACAATGCTCTAATTTCTCAGATACATTTGTAAATTAAGGGCTCGTAAGACTCTAATTTCTCAGATATATTTGAAAGTAAAGGGTTCGTAATGCTCTTATTTCTCAGATATATTTGAAAGTAAAGTGTTCGTAATGCTCTTATTTCTCAGATATATTTGAAAGTAAAAGGTTCGTAATGCTCTAATTTCTCAGATACATATGAAAATTAAAGGCTCGTATGGCTCTTATTTTTCAGATATATTTGAAAGTAAAGGATTCATAATGATCTTATTTCTCAGATATATTTGAAAGTAAAGTGTTCGTAATGCTCTTATTTCTCAGATATATTTGAAAGTAAAGGGTTCGTAATTCTCTTATTTGTCAGATATATTTGAAAGTAAAGGAATCGTAATGCTCTAATTCCTCAGATATATTTGAAAGTAAAGGAATCGTAATATTCTAATTCCTCAGATATATTTGAAAATGAAAGGCCCGTAATGCTCTAATTTCTCAGATACATTTGTAAATTAAGGGCTCGTAAGACTCTAATTTCTCAGATACATTTGAAAATTAAGGGCTCGTAAGGCTCTAATTTCTCAGATATATTTGAAAGTAAAAGGTTCGTAATGCTCTAATTTCTCAGATACATATGAAAATTAAAGGCTCGTATGGCTCTTATTTCTCAGATATATTTGAAAGTAAAGGATTCGTAATGCTCTTATTTCTCAGATATATTTGAAAGTAAAGGATTCGTAATGATCTTATTTCTCAGATATATTTGAAAGTAAAGTGTTCGTAATGCTCTTATTTCTCAGATATATTTGAAAGTAAAGGGTTCGTAATTCTCTTATTTGTCAGATATATTTGAAAGTAAAGGAATCGTAATGCTCTAATTCCTCAGATATATTTGAAAGTAAAGGAATCGTAATATTCTAATTCCTCAGATATATTTGAAAATGAAAGGCCCGTAATGCTCTAATTTCTCAGATACATTTGTAAATTAAGGGCTCGTAAGACTATAATTTCTCAGATATATTTGAAAGTAAAGGGTTCGTAATTTTCTTATTTCTCAGATATACGAGTATTTGAAAGTAAAGGAATCGTAATGTTCTAATTCCTCAGATATATTTGAAAATGAAAGGCCCGTAATGCTCTAATTTCTCAGATACATTTGTAAATTAAGGGCTCGTAAGGCTCTAATTTCTCAGATATATTTGAATGTAAAGGGTTCGTAATTCTCTTATTTCTCAGATATACGAGTATTTGAAAGTAAAGGAATCGTAATGTTCTAATTCCTCAGATATATTTGAAAATGAAAGGCCCGTAATGCTCTAATTTCTCAGATACATTTGAAAATTAAGGGCTCGTAAGACTCTAATTTCTCAGATACATTTGAAAATTAAGGGCTCGTAAGGCTCTAATTTCTCAGATATATTTGAAAGTAAAGTGTTCGTAATGCTCTTATTTCTCAGATATATTTGAAAGTAAAGGGTTCGTTATTCTCTTATTTGTCAGATATGTTTGAAAGTAAAGGAATCGTAATGCTCTAATTCCTCAGATATATTTGAAAGTAAAGGAATCGTAATATTCTAATTCCTCAGATATATTTGAAAATGAAAGGCCCGTAATGCTCTAATTTCTCAGATACATTTGTAAATTAAGGGCTCGTAAGACTCTAATTTCTCAGATATATTTGAAAGTAAAGGGTTCGTAATTTTCTTATTTCTCAGATATACGAGTATTTGAAAGTAAAGGAATCGTAATGTTCTAATTCCTCAGATATATTTGAAAATGAAAGGCCCGTAATGCTCTAATTTCTCAGATACATTTGTAAATTAAGGGCTCGTAAGGCTCTAATTTCTCAGATATATTTGAATGTAAAGGGTTCGTAATTCTCTTATTTCTCAGATATACGAGTATTTGAAAGTAAAGGAATCGTAATGTTCTAATTCCTCAGATATATTTGAAAATGAAAGGCCCGTAATGCTCTAATTTCTCAGATACATTTGAAAATTAAGGGCTCGTAAGACTCTAATTTCTCAGATACATTTTTAAAATTAAGGGCTCGTAAGGCTCTAATTTCTCAGATATATTTGAATGTAAAGGGTTCGTAATGCTCTTATTTGAGTATTTTCATTTCGCTGGTTCGAAGGAGATTTTTGGTTTTGACAGTGTCGGCTCTGGACTCTATGCTCTATGTCACCATGTACTCAAAAAAATAAAACAAGTTATAGCGTTATACCATTAAAAGAGAGTCCATAAAGTAAGGTATGGGCAAACCTATGTATTCAATTTGGAATAATGTTCGATTTTTTTTTTTTGTATCGTGTCTAGTGTGCTCAAGTTGTTCTATGGGAGATCACTGCTAGAAAGAGTATTTTGTAGGAAATTTTCCACGACAAACTGTCAATTGCCAATGCAGCATATTAACAAGATAAGGTGCCCCGACACGGTGTTATCTATGCTACCGGTCCGGCAATTCTAACAATTTGGCGACCTTATTGATTGATGGTGTCTTCGGTCTAGTGCTATGAGGATAGTGACATTATTCTTTTTTTTTTTTATCCACTTTGCACGGATTTCTCCTGTTACACAAAGAGGGTCTGCTTCTAGCGTTAGCTTATTCGTTAGGTATAATATCAGCCAGGATTCTTCTCATACTGCTAGACGGTACCGAGACTATATCCACAGTGTCATTCAGTTGGTTCAATATCTCTATACCACGGGTGACTGAGTTTTTGGCCATGATATTCATCCTGTAAGTTGGTATGTAGAACAGAGGGTGATTCCTTGCACGGATATATTTATTGGGCACATATAAACTTAGTGCTTCTAGCATAGCGGGACAGTTAAAGGAACCTTGGAAAACCTTTATTAGGAATATCGCAATGGATTCTTGCCTTCTTGTTTCGAGGCTTCTATAGTTACACACCGTGAGAAGTTCGGCATGGTGAGCATATTTTGGGTAATCGCCCTGTCAATATCCAGTGCCGGGAAAGAATTGATTTTAAACTATACGAATCTGTATTCTTCTTGGCCCTACCATTCCATCCATCAATTATCAATGATGCCACATCAATTATCAATATTTCCAGTAGAAGTAAACAGAGATTCCAGCTTTTCCGTTATAAGCAAAGGCTCCTGAAGCATCAGTTGTTGCCTGACTAGTCCATCTATGTCATAATATTAGCTGGAAGGACCAAGGTCTGATTGAAATGTGCTGGAATACAAGTAGCCTGAACGAGTGAACTTGTTCTTGCTAAATAATTAGTTGTAATAATTGTTATCTAGTTATAAGTAGTATGAAGGTGCTGACTGTTTCTAAGAAATTATATTATGTATTTATTTATTTTATTTATTTAACCCTTTTATTGCAAATAGAATCTGGCGGGCTTATTTCCAGGCGGCAATCTCTTCCAACCAACCAAACAAAAGTAAATGAAGCGAGGTACATGGTTGCATAAATCATTCAAATGACTATCCATCCCCACGAAATCCATAAACACATACGTGAGCATATGCCCACGAACCTAACAAAGACGGACAATCCCCCGAACATTATTTTTCATGTAAAGTGAGATAGCATCAATCAAAAGAAAAGGAAGGGATGGAGGAGAGGAAAGGAAAAGAAAAATCGGGAATGAAACACGTCATTTTACTGACTAGAAATTTAGAGTTTTTTCGGTTGTTTCTTAAAGCATGCCAAGGACGGAGCGAGTCTTATATTGGTTTGTAACTGATTCCAGAGTCTCACTGCATGGACAGTCAAGGACGACGTAAAAAAAAGAGGGACGGTGAACTGGAAAGGCCAATAGACTTTCTCTGTTGGAGCGTAGCGCTAATCCATAATTGGAAAGACGCTGAAAATTTTCGGCGAGATAGGAGAGGGCGGCGGGACAGTTAATGATATTATAAAATAGAGGCATAATGTGAATTTGGCGTCTATTTCTAACACTCAACCAGTTCACTGCCTTCTGGTATGAAGTTATATGATCATACTTACGTAGGTTGAAAATAAATCGTAGACAAACATTTTATATTAAGATTGTTAAAAATAAAATGACGTGTGGCAAATTAAAATAAAGTTAGTTTTTACAGACTTTGTTAGTATAGCCGTTGGCAAATGTTTGTAGGTACTATAGATTACTTTGCTTAGTGAAAAAAAAAAAATCAAAGGTTCTATCATTCGCATTAACCCTTACCTTACTGTGCTAAAAAATTCACGCCAGACACGGTGCTGGACGCTAAGCGTCCATTGAAAAATGTATATTTTAAATTAAAATTATGCAAAATCTGCAAGATTATTTTTTGTAATTAGCTATAAAAATAATTTTGTTATGTATTAAAACGTCAAATAATGAAATAAAATATAAATCCTGGTCACTCACTATCCATCACAGGGTGGCAAGTGTTAATCAGGTACTGCCCAGAGCATGGAGTCCCGATGCTCGAACAAACCAGAATGTATTGATGAATCCTATACATATATCCCCACAATTATAATACATTGAGCAACAATTACTAGAAACAGGAGAGAAGTATGACAAGATGTATGGAAGTGCACAAGTCAAGAGCTATATGCATGGATAGAAAGATGTGAAGATCTGTCCTTTCGCCTGTTCCAAAAAGGACGTTAATTGGAGAGATCATTTAACACTGTTTCTCTAGCTTGGATTCCTTCAAATATTGGTATGACTGTTAATGAATGTGTTGATTCCTTGGCAGAAGCACGTTCTACCGGTTGTCCCCTATCTAATTTTTCTCTGCCAGTAACTGAACTTTTAAATTAAATCAAACGTGATACTTGACACCGATGGGCGTTGGATTGGGATATAACCGATATACTATACGAGTATATAAGGGCTCTAGATATTGTAGGGAATACCTACGTCCCTAAATAAATTGTCAAACATACAGGGTCAACGACCGATGAATCAACCTCTGGACATCTACAATTGTCACATACCAGAAACGTCAACACTGTGTACTCGCAAATATTATTTACGCGGCATTCCACGGTAGAGGGAGAGCGCATCGCTTTGTCTCGCCGTTTCGGCAAATAAATATCCTACCCGCTATACTGGGGCACGCGCAGGAGTGAGAGAAAGTATATATCGCGGGCGCATTCACGCACAACTATAAAATACCTACTTGTAGACAAATAAACATTATTATTCACTCGACCATTCATTGATTATTTACTCTCACTTTTATCCGCATTCCTGAGTTTTGTATTTATTTTAAATACAAGACATATCAAAATCATCACGACGTATCAAGTTAAGCATCTCGCTACAATATAATCAATCTTTAGGATATGTGTCCTAGAGGGAAGAGATGATGATGATTTGTTGATAAATAAAACACGTTTTGGATCGCAATACGGAAGAAGCATTTTTATTAGTAAACGTAGGTATTTATACTATTTCCGCATGTGTGCGGGAATGCGAGCAAGATATCATTCGTCTCGTTTCTGCATTAGCAAAACGATTAATGTCGTATGTAGGTGATAATTTATTTACGAAACTGGCGCGACAGACGTGGTGCGTTCTCGCTCCGGCATGGAATGCGGTCCGCTCCCGGCTACGGGTTGAATGGCCGGCGCGTGGACTTTGTAATAGTTTGTTTTGCATTGCTAAGGAATACAAAGGTCATTTCATCGGTCATTGACCGTGTGTATGGACGCCCACAGTGTTCCGAGTGTGCGACCGCCACAAATCCAACAATATAGCCCTTTGAAACCATGGTTTGAGATAATAAGAATGAACAAGATGGAAGTGTTTGCCATATGTCGTTTGTGTACGCGCCACTGCGTGGTGGCTAGTCACCTTTAAAAAATTTATATTATAGAGAATTACACCTGCGAAAGTGGTCTGGATGACGAAACTATAACATAGACCATGTATTTTTCAGTTGTCCTCTGCGAGACAGATTTGATTTACTAAAAGCCATATCTTTATCGCAGCCAGTAAATGTTGTGTTTCTTCTTTCTTCGTGGAACTTTTCCTCCTATACCAGTAGATCGATTGTTAATTTTTTTAAATTAGAATCAGTTAAAACATTAAATTATCTAGAATTGTTATTTTTTAAAATTTGTTTTATTATATTGTCTCGTATTATTGCATAATGACAGTAGCACAAATCGTCCTTGTGCCGGACGTATGCATCACCCTTTTGTATGTGAATAATATTAGTAATTTGAAGTGTAAATAATTTATGGCAGTGGCGGAAAATGGCGCTTGCGATGAGCGATTGACCGTTCATAAGAAGAGTCCCTTTCAAAATAAATCATTATTCTCAGTTCACTCTACCTATTGTGTTTTACTTGAGACCTGCTAATACCTGCCTAAGGTTAAATCCGTTTTTCACACAAAATTTAATGCAAACTCGTTGATGCACAGTTGATGCCATTTTCAAACTTGTAAACAATCGAAAACACGCACAAAGGTAGATGTACTCAGTAAAACGTAACTTTTACAAATGTCAAGCTATGACGCTGAAATTTAGAGGGAAGTGTCAATGATAGATGTGGTAACCTAACAAAAAAAAAAAGAATTCCAATCGGGTGACTGACAGCGCCACACGATGGCCGGTCCTAAAACTTTTTGATCAATGTAGTATCTATATTCTGAATGCTCATAATATAAATAATGTATTAATGATTGTTGTTTGTGATAAAAAAAACTTGAAAATAGTTGAGGCTATGCACCTAGCATGGCCGCGCGGTAACGCACTGGGCTTCCATCCGGAAGGTCGTCGGTTCGAACCCCGCTCTGGGCTACTGCCTCGAACGACGCAGATACTTTTACCGCCTAGTGTTCGAGGGTATAAGGATACCTATGACTTAGGTCATATATATTCTTAAAAAAAAAAGTTAAACGACGATCTTTTTTATGTCCGTCAAGTTTGACATAAAAAATCACACCAATGAAATAATACATTTTGTTTGAAGTTAAGACTAAACACTGCATTAAAATATAACCAAAATAACATGGTTGGATTTAAAAAAACTAATCGGTCAACCGAATAAAAATAACCGATTTCCGGTTATTTTGAAATTGTCTGAATAACCGGTTAACCGGTTTCGGTGAATATACTCGTATACTAACCGTTAGACTTTCAGTCCGTCACTGTTGACATGTGATTCGATATTTTGTATTGTATTGATTTTGTTCGATATTTTGTATTGTATTGATTTTGTTCGATATTTTGTATTGTATTGATTTTGTTCGATATTTTGTATCGTATTGATTTTGTTCGATATTTTGTATTGTATTGATTTTGTTCGATATTTTGTATTGTATTGATTTTGTTCGATATTTTGTATTGTATTGATTTTGTATTGTATTGATTTTGTTCGATATTTTGTATTGTATTTCTTTATATTCAGTACATCCTGTTGGGTTTATTGCCACATGGCAATCTCTTCCAACTTACCAGAAAAAAACGTTAAAGAGACTTTTAATTAAAACTAGGCTGGAATTTTGAAAAAATCTAGGTTCCATCGGGGTTCGAACCCGCAACCTCCGGGCTGGGGGACAGGGATCTTTCTTACTAACTAGAGAGCACGGAGTTCGTCACAACTTTGAGACATGTACATACGTACTTCTTCAATAACTATTCCAAGACCTCATGCTCTCAGCAGTTTCTAATGGGTCGTGTCTAGCGGCAGCTTGAATTCGGGCACGTGGAACCCACTTGTGGGTCTTGAACTTGTCAAGATAAAAATAATGAGCAATTATTGAAAATCACTAAATCATTAAGTGACACCAATAATTGGATGTTATCAAATAATCACTTCTTAATTAGCGTTAATTAGTAATTAAATACAGATTATTTTAATATAAAATTTATTTTTCAACACTTTTTAATTTGTTAAATTTTTCAACGTTGTCTCATAAGCTTTTAATCATTGAAAAAATTCCTATTCAGTGATACATTTGAGGTCATAAATTCCCATCGCGACAGTTGAATTTGACATTAGATGTTAAAAGTCATTGTGATAGAAATATATGAAAGGAAATGTAAATAGATAAAGTAGAACTGTTCTACTCTGTAAGAACTGAGTTGGACTATACAGGCGGCCCTAGACTTTCGCACATTCTACTGTCGCACAATTTTCTATTTCGCACATTTTTTTAAAATTCATTTTTTTAAGATTTTTGTCGATAACACAAAAATTGTTCGCTTCCATGCAGTCGCTCCCACTTTTTTGGAAGAACTATAATATATTAATATATGGAACGCAATAAACAATATTGGAGACTCGTGGGCTGAAATAAAAGAGTCAACAATGAAAGGTTCCTGGAAACAATTACCTGCCCACAAATGACGAGTGATTTTATAAATTCTGAAGAAACTTCGAAAACTATCACAGATGAAATAGTTATCCTAATGAATGAACTAAACTTGGACGTCAACAACGGAGATGTTAATGAGCTGATTGAATCTCACTCAGTACCTCTGTCAAATGAATACTTAATTGAGCAACAAGAGTTTAATGGAATACACAATGAAAGTGAGGAAGAAGAAACTGATAAAATCGTCAGAACTTAAAATCGTAATGAATCCTTCATGCATCTTAACAATTTTTTAACTATCATGGAAGAATGTGATCCCAATGGAGAACGTATCAACTGTCCCCGTGATCATCAACTTCTCCAGATCATTCATCATTTCTACAATAGCAACATGCCCAAAGTACGTTAGAATTCTTTTTCTACATGTTATCAAAAGTTTTTTTGTAATCTCCAATTCTTGAATGATATACCATAGACGTTGGCGCGCCTTACGTTCGTGGGTTAGTTCTTATTTAGCCCTTCCTCCCCTGTGATGTGTAACCGGTACACATTGCTTCTAAAAGCTTTTAGACAGGGCTGTCTAAAACAGATCAAATCACGCTTCTCAGATGGCTATAGGTCTGAATAAGACATGCCATCTGGTCACAAGTTGTCTTAAGTCATTCTCACTAAATAAAGAACACATCATCGCCGGTATTGTTCCTCTAAAAATCAGAAGAGACGTTAGAAGCGGCGCTGAGATATTCAAGCAATTAGATGATCCCAGACATCTTTGCATAGCCATCAGTCCCCAATCCATAGGTTCAAATCCAGGCGCAGTTTCATTAAGACTATTAAGCTTCTGAAACAACCCCTTCCTGCTGCTAAGATGACCGAGGGGAGAGGAACATCTGGTCCCAGTGGGAGGATTTTGTCTGTAGAAACATACATATCTGGTTTTGGAGAACCTTGAAATCTCTAAACAGGTCCCGAATAGAAATTAAGAGCAAATAACAACATGGCAAAATGAGAAATGTTGCATGATGGATTGATTCTTTGTATCTGCGGTGAGAAGCAGTCCATGTGACACTTATTGCATTACCCCTGGAAATCTAGTGTCTTGTACTAAATAATACTTGATATTCGTGTAATGCCTAGCGCTGTCCAGGTGGTAAAAATATGGACGAAAATAGTCTGATACCTTTGACGCGACAAGAAGAAAATAGTTTCAGAGTGAATCTCTTTAAACTTGTCCCTTTTCATCACCCTGTCGTGTAGCTTATGACTGAGCATCGTGACTTCCATGATAACCCTTGACGATTCCTCTCAATCCATCCCTGCACTCCGCAATTTGAAGAGCAGTTTTCAAGAGTGGTCCTGTTGCTTCTCTCACTTAGTCAGTCCAACGGATTGGGTCTCTTCCTCTTGTGGGTCTTCTTTCTACGCTTCCAGTGACAACGAGCCTCTTCAAACTGTATCCTTCACCACGAGCAATATGTCCAAAATCGGCATATTGTTGAGAATCTATCGGTGACTCTCAGGTCTTCGAGAATAGAGGTATTAGTTCTTCTTACCCTTTATGGAAATTGTAACATCCTTCTCTCCAGCCCCACATTTCAATTGATCAATTCTACGTCTCTCGTTTGCTCTCAAAAGTTCACGTTTGCCCTCAAGAGTCCACGTTTGCTCTCAAGAGTCCACGTTTCCACTTCGTACATAAATATTGCTAAGACAAGAGACTTAAGATGCATTTTCGTCATGATGGCAATGGTTCAGCTCTTCCATATATGTTCTAGCTTTGATAGCTTTTCATTCTTCGCTATTTCAGTTCTTCTTTTTACCTCAGCCTCGCATCGTCCATTGTTGTTAATACTAGATCCTAAATAAACGAAATAATGTATAACTTTCAAATAATGCTTCCCATTGTGGTTGTTTATTACTGCTATCCCTTTTAACCTTTCCCTTCCTGTGCTAAAAAAATCCGCACGTCCCGGTGCTGTGTATTCAATACACATCAACACACATGTAAAAATGAATGATTTAAAATCGGAAAAATAAGAATATTCATAGCCAATCGCTTAAATTAATTAAATTTGAAGTCAAATAGGATAAAAATTAAAATTTAATTGATGAAAACATTAAAAAAAAACTTTGGCCGACGTTCACAAAACGGGCGAAGAGACCACCTCAAATGGATGCCCGAGAGCTACTGAAGCGAGAGAAGCGAGCGAATTGAGATTCTATTTCTTGCGTTCCCATATACCGAAGTAGAGTGAGACGTGAATAGCGTCGCTTCCTCACCCATAGCAGTTTTTAGAATGAATATACCTACTTCACACACTGGCACACGTTTGATTGTATCGGTGAATTTATTCCCGATTTTCACAAAATATCTCTAACGTGGCCGATAAGTGCTAATTATTATTAATATTATTTTTTTCATTCAATGCGTAAATGTATTACGGAGGAATGCCTAAAATCTGAACCCAGTATTTATTATATTTAAAGAGATATTAAAGTGTTTAGAAGCAATGTGTACTAGTTACACATCACAGGGAAGGAAGGATTAAAGTGCGCTCATTCTACAGCATTTAGCTCTTTACAACCTTGTTGTAAAGATGCCTTAACTCTTCCACATTCATATTTCACTACCATACACCAAAATTGATACAAAAATACTCTTCTGGAAAAATCTTGGAAGATTTTGATACTCTCTGATTCAATTATATATGAGTATATGTTTTTTGTGCCCTGTTAACATTGTTTTCTGTTGCTATATTGTTTATAACTCTTTTTTCGTAATTCTCCAATTCAAGAATTGGAGATTACAAAAAGACTTTCAATAACATGTAGAAAAAGAATTCTAACATACTTTGGGCATGCTGCTATTGTAGAAATGATTAATGATCTGGAGAAGTTGATGAACACGGGGACAGTTGATGGAATGAATTCAAGCAAGTTGAAAGTGTCTTATAAGATGCACAGATCAGATGAAGGAGCTAATATGATATAAGTGCAGTATTCCACATGGCCCAGTATCAGAAAGAACGGTGGTACACTTAATTCCAGACTTAGCAGAGGACATTGAACACACGACGAAGAAGAAGAATGAATCGCGTCTGCTATCGAGTCCATCTAAATTGAAACTTGGACTTCCAGACGGTCTGATCCATAAATAGGATCATTAAAAACAAATAACAGAATTGATTACAAAACAACGTATTGGCATTGCCATTGTTTACATCTCTGTCTCACTCCAATTGCATGCGATTAGCGATAATTTATGTATGGGTCCTGGCGCTGCCTTCAAGTCTACTTCATCTACGCATCAACATTATACGTTATACATACGTCCGAGAAATATCTAATTTTCAAAATTGTATAGCAAAATATTAGTTTGGCTGCTTTAAGAATGCTCCGTGGCACAACACCTTATAACCTCCTGGTATACACGTTATCAGACTCGTTCGAGGAGTTGTGAACTGCCCAGCATTACTACAAAGCTTAGCGTTAAATGTTCCTAACAATTACACTAGACTGCGCCGGCAAGAACTGTTCTCAATAACATACGCAAGAACGGGTCTTCCAGCCGCTATGCCTGTTGGAAGGGCCTTAACTCTTCTGAACGGGACTGCTTCGGATATTGACATATTTCATATCACATTACCAAAAGCAAAAGTAAATTTTCTTCTTAGATTGAGCGCGTTAGAAAGCTCTCATCAACGTACTTAAGTGACTTTGAATATATGTGTATCATATGTTTGTGTGTATATAACATATGTATGAGAATCTCTAAGTCGTTTGAACACCAATTGGTGCTCAAAACGTTGTTTAATTCATTGATCCGTAGCCAACAAGAAAGCAATGCTTGCATTTGGAGCCCGGTGAGGGCGCAAAACTCACTCATGATGGAGAAAGTACAAAAAAAATATCTACGATATCTCTATATGAGAGAGTTTGGTGTATATCCATGGCTTTATTCTATTCAGTTTCTGCTGGGCATGCTCGGGTATAACTCCTTGAGCGTAAGAAGAGATGTGCGTCTCCTGGTATACGTTGTCAAACTCGTTCGAGGAGTTGTGAGCTGTCCAGCATTACTACGAAGATTAGCGTTAAATGTTCCTAACAATTACACTAAACTGCGCTGGCAAGAACTGTTCTCAATAACATACGCAAGAACGGGTCTTCCAGCTGATATGCCTGTTGGAAGGGCCTTAACTCTTTTGAACGGGACTGCTTCGGGTATTGACATATTTCATATCACATTACCAAAAGCAAAAGTAAATTATCTTCTAAGATTGAGCGCGTTAGAAAGCACCCATCAACGTACTTAAGTGACTTTGAATATATGTGTATGTTTGTGTGTATGTAACATATGTATAGCAAAGTCGCATTCCTGTTAGTGAGGGAAGATCCAAAATATGGGCCACATCGTTAACAGCTGCATACAATGTGCGTCTCCTGGAGGCGTGCAGAAACTGCAGGAATTAACAACACGTGCTGTGACCTGAATGGATAGGACACCTTTCGTGTAAGGTTACAAGCAGAAAAGGACGAGGATGTTAACATCAGTAAGAATAGCAAATACATTATGTTTAGTGAATTGAAGAAGTCTTCGGAGGTCCGTAGTCTAGTTGGTAAGATACTTGACTTCCATCCTGGAGTTTCGGGTTCGATTCCCGATAGTGTTATCTATCTGGTAAAAGAGTTCTTCTTAAGTAACAACAATACTACCATAACATACGTTCAGTATTTCTTGTTACCTCTGTTGAGTGTTGTTCCCTTTTTTAATAAATTTGCGTTGTAGACAATAATTCGCGTTGTAATACAGTTTTTTTTTAATGGATTCCAGTTATGTTTTCACTTAAGGCATCTTGAACATTTTTCTGGTTGGCTGGAAGAGATTGCCCCTTGGAAATAAGCCCGACAGGTTGTACTGTTTATAACGAAAGTGCGATACAATGCAATACCTTCTTATCCTTACGCTCAACCTTTTGTCAATATTAGTGGGTTCGAATCCCAACGTACATCACCCTTGAGATGAGTTTGCTTTCTAAAGGTGCTTAATTGTTTGTCCTTTTTTCTAGTGATGTTCATCACTTGTATGGGTAGGTGTCCCAAATATCGCCCCTGTGCCTAATATCGCCTACTCGTGTTAACAAGCTACTATACGCGTTATCTATGAGTTTATGTTGTTACCTTAACGGTTTAGGGGTTTACCACACGTGTTTGAGACTATGATGAACGGTTTTTTTCTTTCTAATAAATTATGAAGCATTTGTTTTTGTTCTTGTTTTTAATTTGTCTTTTTTTTTCAGGAAAAGTTTGAAATTAGTTAAAAAAGGTATGCGTGCTCAACAAGCAACTCGTTTTTAACAGGTGCTCCTAATTTAAGTAATAGGAAAAAGAGTAGACGATATTAGGAACCCAATCTTGGAAAATTCCCTATGGGGATTTTTTTGAAATTTTGCCAGTTAACATAAAATATTGTACAACATGTCTATCTCCATCAGCAAGACTAAATGCATGACTCTAGCCAGAAAGCAAGCTGGATGCGGTGTGGCGATCGACGACACACCAATTGAACAAGTTACAAAATTTAAATACTTGGATGATAGCATAATGTGCAAAATGACCTCCATGGCGAAGTATTTGAACAATCACAAAAGGCCGCAGCTATTTCCGGATGTTTGAAGAACACTATCTGGAAAAACAAGTATTTGAACATCCAAAGCAAGATGAGGATAGACAAGACCTGTGTCCGCCCCATAATGGCATACAGCATAGAGTCCAGAGCCGACACTGTCAGAACCAAAAATCTCCTTCGAACCAGCGAAATGAAGGTACTCAGGAGTATCGCTGGCAAAACCCTTCGTGATAGAGTACGAAACACAGAAATCCGAAGGATGTGCGAAGTTGAAGATATTGTCAGATGAGGACGACAGAGAAGAAGGTTCTGGAACGAACATGTATCCAGAATGGCGGAACCGAGAGCCGTAAGAATGGCCAAGGACAGTATCTCCCAAGTGAGCAGACCTCCAGGACGACCTCCCAAAAGATGGAAAGACAGCTGGCAGTCGACGTCACAAGAGGGAAACGATGATGCAGGACCATAACAGACCAAAAAGCCTAAAAGAAGAGGAAGAAGAAGAACATAAACTAGCATAGGTTGAGAAACGATTTGATTTCTGGAAACCAAAGGAGGATAGTTCCTTGTGATATTCATTTAGTTTCCAAGTTGATTTCCTAACTTAAGAGGCTGAAATGCAGAGAAATAGTTAGGGTAGGCGATATTTGGGGCATCTACCCTCCTGTGAGAGAGAAATCATACGATAGAAAAATAATTAATATTACATTTAAAATATAAATGATTATCATTACTTTGGGGCATTCTGTACATCTTGAAACACAATTTAATATATTTTATAAAACACCAGGAATAAATAGTTGACAGTAAATAAAGTGATTTTTGCGCCGGTGTGTATGGACACTATCAGACCATGCTTGCTTCACATGTCATCTCGAGCGATATATAAAGCTGTGATAGCACGAATAGCGTCCATTCTGTCACCAGACGCTCGCTGACGTCTGTCGCACTCACTCCAGTCTTGTTCTGATAGATCGAGTAAACTCTGACAGTTTATATCCGGGATTGGATAAAATATCGTCTATAATTGACAAAACGACAGCTGTTTTTTGGCTTTGAACGATAGTTAAATCAATTTCTTATTAATATCGATGAATAAAATAACAATTATTTTTATATTTCTCGATTATTTTTATTTATTAATTTCGAAATTGTGATTAAAAATAATTATTTTTCATTGCTTTAATTAAAATTGTGTTACTGTGGATTTCTACTCTGTGGTATTGTGATCATCACTTATTTTTCTTCTCTTCGAGAGGAGAATTAATTTCAAAAGTGTCCAAAGTGTGGTTTTCCCCTAAAATAAAAATTACCGGTTTCGGGATTACGAGGTACAAAATTCAATTGCAATGGCATCCAGGACGTATTGTTGGCGAATTTCCGCGGTAAGTTATACAATTTATTTTCCACAATACAATTAGTCACAAGGGTATGGTCTGAAAAAAACATCTGGTATCCTCGCGATTGGGCTCGCCCTATTTAGTGGGTGTATCTCGGCCGGGGGATATTAAGAGAAGAGGCCATACCTTTCGATAGCTTATCTCTTAAATGTATTTTCTGCTATGTATCTTGTATGTGTGATTTTGGAATGTATTTAAATATGCACATACACTATGTTGGTATCGATAAATCTATATTTATTTATTTATTAATTTATTTAGTGGGTAAGGTTGATTGCCTCCGAATCCGGAGGTTTTAGGTTCAATTCCTGTTGGGAACCAGATTAAAAATAAAAGATTTCCAGTCTGATTTACACTTATGGCATCTTTAACATGTTTCTGGTTGGTTGGAAAAGATTATCACATGGCAATAAGCTTACAGGGTTTTTATTTTAAATTTCACCTGGCGAGTTTATTGCCATGTGGCAATCTCTTCCAACCAACCAGAAAGATGTTTTTAATGGGCCCTAAGTGAAAACCAGACTGAAATTCCATTTCAAAAAAATCTGGATTCCAGTGGGGATCGAACCCGCAACCTCCGGATCGGCAGACAAGCGTCTTACCACCAGGCCACGGAGGGTTGTACTGAATACAAATGAAGTGTAATACAGTTTTCAACATTTACATCGTTTTAATATAAAGCGAAGCTAAAAATAGCTGTTCTGTAAATATTTCGCTAGGCAAGACCTGTAACGAAATCGTTTCATTATTAAGTCCTAAAGTGCTATAATCGAAATCGGAGTCAATCATTTTAAAATGTTTTAAATATTTATTACTCATATAAGTTAAATATCATTATAACGAATACCGTTGTAACGAAATTTTCAACATAACGAATATTTTTAGTCTAATTCAACGCACGTAAATAAAATAATATGTTTAACGAATTACGTTGAAACGAAATAAAATGTTCAGTACAACGAAGATTTTTCGACCGAAAACGTCGCTGAGGTGATTCGAATCAACGGTCTTGGATGACACTAACAATTTTTTTGATTGGTTATTTATAGCTCTACACATAAACGGTTTTGTGGCGCTTTTTTTTTTTCTTTTACGATAGGAAAAGGCATCAAACACCGAAAAAACTGTATTTTGTTCAATATGCAAAATGGCCAAGAACCTCTCGACCAATTTTGATAAGTGGTTAGTTCGCTTTAAACAATGGCCGAAAAAATAAAAATTCATAACACCGGTCAAATCTGATTGTAACGAATTTCGAACTAACGAAATTTTCTTTATAATTAATATTTTTGTTCGAGGCTCCTTCTCCTGTTCTGTGAGCATTTACAGTGTTTTTACCTCAGGTAGGCTGCTAACCTTGCCTGAGAACCCTCCTCCTTTATTCGGGCTTGGGACCGACAGTGCTTCCTTCCTATTGCTGGGAAGACTTTGCGTGATCGTGTAAGGAACACCACAATCCGAGAGGTCTGCGAGGTATAATATGTGGTCAGATGGGGACGACAGCGTCGACGATACTGGTACCAACATGTACAGAGAATGAATTCCACAAGAATTCCATACATAGCTCTGCATGGGGTGCCGGATGGACGGCGTCCACCAGGAAGACCCCTGAAACGATGGAGAGATAGCTGGAGCTCAGCATCACAGGAGGACAATCCTGCAGTAACAGACTCTGGAGTCTATAGGAAGTTTAAGAAGAATATTTATGTTGAATTGAATGAATATACGAGAAATAATATGCTGAACGAATTCCGTTATAACGAATTGAAAAATTCAGTACAAAGAACGTTTTTCATTGTAATTTGTTTTATCAGTGACTGTTTATTCTACGTTTTATAATGGTATAACCCTACCGGTTTCAAGGTTTTCACCTCACCATCAGGGGAGTTGGGAAACAGTCTTGTTTGTGCTCCCCTGATGAGGTGAAAGCTTTAAAACCGGTAGGGTTACACCGTTACAAAAAGTAGAATAAACAGTGTTTGATAAAACAAATTACAATGTCTTTAAACCTCCACAACGTTAATGCCTTAACTATAAACAATATTACTCGTATTAAATGCTAGTACGGCAAAAACAAATGGCATTATATGTTTGTTTTGTTATATTTGATATGAGCAATATTTGGGCAATACGTTCCCAATTTTTGGCAATATTTGGGTGATACGTTCCCAATTTTTGGCAATATTTGGGCAATACGTTCCCAATTTTTGGCAATATTTGGGTGATACGTTCTCAATTTTCGACAATATTTGGGCGGTATGGTCTCAATTTTGGGCGATATTACACTATAGTATATGTTTGTTTTGTTATATTTGATATGAGCAATATTTGGGCAATACGTTCCCAATTCTTGGCAATATTTGAGCAATACGTTCCCAAATTTTGACAATATTTGGGTGATACGTTCCCAATTTTTGGAAATATTTGAGCAATACGTTCCCAATTTTTGGCGATATTTGAGCAATACGTTCTCAATTTTCGACAATATTTGGTCGGTACGTTCTCAATTTTTGACGATATTTGGGCAATACTTTCCCAATTTTTGGCAATCAGTTCTCAATATTTGGACAATACGTTCCCTAAGTCTCAGCAATACGTTCTGCATTTAGTTTGGGCAATATAAGATGGTTTTGGACAATATTTTTTATAGTCCCGTGAATTTCGTTATATTGGGATTTAACCCGTACAACATTTGCAATATAAATATTTTTAATGGAAAGACGAACCACAGAGTACACAGCGGAACTTCACTACACAAGGCCTGTGACAAAGGGATCCCATTCCTAAATAATAATAATAATAATAATGAAACAAACTTTTATACAGCGCCGCCGTTTTAAACTCTCCTCAAGTAAATTCAATCCCACTATTATTAGCAGATTAAAAATATAACAAAATAAAAATGTATAAATTGAGTATAAAGATAGGAAGGTAGTGGATGCGGCCATTAGATAAGCTACTTCCCCGCATCTGCGTATGTTCAGAAAAAAACATTTTCGGTAAGAAAACTGCGGAAAACTTATCAAGGTTAGACACACTACCAAGAAACCTTTGTGGCGAGGTGGCGCAGAGGAAACGCACGTTTTTTTGAATTGCTAGTATTTTGCAAAGAGAGGAAACGCATGTTTTTCATTTCAGTGTAACATTGTTTATTTTCAAGATAATTTTTTAATCAATGCAGACAGATGAAGCAATAATATTGCACCTTTAAATTAATTGTGAAAAATAATGTCAGCCAAGTGAAGTGTTGCCCTTCTTCGCGGTCACATGTCTGCAGCCTCTCTTGAAAGTTACGCATCACTCTCACAAACATTTCTTCTGGTATTCCTTCGATTTCTTGATGAATAGAAACTTTCAGTGGGCGAAGAAGGGCAACACTTCACTTGCCTGACATTAGTTTTCACAATTAATTTAAAGGTGCAATATTATTACTTAATTTACCCGTATTGATTAAAAAATTATCTTGAAAATAAACAATGTCATGCTTAAATGAAAAACATGCGTTTCCTCTCATTGCAAAATACTAGCCATTCAAAAAACATGCGTTTCCTCTGGGCCACCCTGTAGATCTTTCGATATGTGATAGTAATATATCACATATCGAAAGATCTACAGGTACCTGTAGATCCACCCTGTAGATATTTCGATATGTGATAGTAATATATCATATATCGAAAGATCTACAGGTACCTGTAGATCCACTCTGTAGATATTTCGATATGTGATAGTAATATTTCACATATCGAAAGATCTACAGGTACCTGTAGATCTACCCTGTAGATCTTTCGATATGTGATAGTAATATATCACATATCGAAAGATCTACAGGTACCTGTAGATCCACCCTGTAGATCTTTCAATATGTGCTAGTAATATATCACATATCGAAAGATCTACAGGTACCTGTAGATCCACTCTGTAGATATTTCGATATGTGATAGTAATATATCAAATATCGAAAGATCTACGGGTATCTGTAGATCCACCCTGTAGATCTTTCGAAATGTGATAGTTATATATCACATATCGAAATATCTACAGGGTGGCGCAGAGGAAACGCATGTTTTTTTAATGGCTACAGGTGTAGTGTAATGTACGTATGTCCTTCTTTTTTACAGTTCATTTCGATCCCACCACCACACGTGGTGTCACAGCAGAGGTCACCAAATTCGAAGCTAGTTTACCGGCCTCTGAAGCTAGTTTAACGACCTCTGAAGCTAGTTAACCGACCTCTGAAGCTAGTTTACCGACCTCTGAAGCTAGTTTACCGACCTCTGAAGCTAGTTTACCGACCACGGATATCGTCATCTTATTACGAAACAGCCCTATACAAGTTATGTATGTTATGTTACGAGTATTTGTTGTTATTGTACGTATCGGATACGCATCAAAGGGTATACTCGTAGCTTAAAGAAACATAGTTTGAGTGATGTTTTCATGTTAATTTAACCTTCCGTTTTAAGTATACCGTTGTTGACAAATTGTGTAATATATTGTAGTGTGTTACAACATTAGTTTCCTATTCACTTTGCAAAGTCCTTAACAAATATCTCTAGATAATATTTACTACATAATTGAACTTATGTAATTAGTCCACAAAAATGGTGACAACATAATAATATTGACAAGACTGCGGAAGTATTTTGACGAGTTTAAATATACTTAAATGTGAAAAATATTGAAAATAACCTGATGCTGTAGAACTGCGTTCTCCTTGGAATATATCATGCATAATAGGGTGATAATATATGACATAATAAATGCCGTAGAACTGCGTTCTCCTTGGAATATATCATGCATAGGGTGATAATATATGACAGAATAAATGCTGTAGAACTGCGTTCTCCTTGGAATATATCATGCATAATAGGGTGATAATATATGACAGAATAAATGCTGTGGAACTGCATTCTCCTTGGAATATATGTATCATAATAGGGTGATAATACATGACATAATAAATGCCGTAGAACTGCGTTCTCCTTGGAATATATCATGCATAGGGTGATAATATATGACAGAATAAATGCTGTAGAACTGCGTTCTCCTTGGAATATATCATGCATAATAGGGTGATAATATATGACAGAATAAATGCTGTGGAACTGCATTCTCCTTGGAATATATGTATCATAATAGGGTGATAATACATGACATAATAAATGCCGTAGAACTGCGTTCTCCTTGGAATATATCATGCATAGGGTGATAATATATGACAGAATAAATGCTGTAAAACTGCGTTCTCCTTGGAATATATCATGCATAGGGTGATAATATATGACAGAATAAATGTTGTAGAACTGCGTTCTTCTTGGAATATATCATGCATAGGGTGATAATACATGACAGAATAAATGCTGTAGAAGTGCATTCTCCTTGGAATATATTATATCATACATAGGGTGATAATATAAGACAGAATAAATGCTGTAGAACTGCGTTCTCCTTGGAATATACTATATCATGCATAATAGGGTGATAATACATGACAGAATAAATGCTGTAGAAGTGCGTCTCCTTGGAATATATCATACATAGGGTGATAATATATGACAGAATAAATGCTGTAGAACTGCGTTCTCCTTGGAATACATCATGCATAGGGTGATAATATAAGACAGAATAAATGCTGTAGAAGTGCGTTCTCCTTGGAATATATCATGCATAGGGTGATAATATAAGACAGAATAGATGCTGTAGAACTGCGTTCTCCTTGGAATATATCATACATAGGGTGATAATATAAGACAGAATAAATGCTGTAGAAATGCGTTCTCCTTGGAATATATCATACATAGGGTGATAATATAAGACATAATAAATGCTGTAGAAGTGCGTTCTCCTTGGAATATATCATGCATAGGGTGATAATATATGACATAATACGGAATGAAGTGGTGAGGGATGAATGTAAACTTAAGGTTGACGTGTTCAGTAAGATGAAGAAGAACACACTAAGATGATTCAGACACGTGGAACGAATGAATGAAGAAACAATAAAATGTGAGTGAAAGACGTGGTAGAGAAATACTGATATTTTGAAAGGAGCTGCAAAAATTCAGATAAATCGTACAAGTTATATGGGCGTAGAAGAGGCGAAAAATGTGTCGTGATAGTAAAGCCTGGCGCTCTCTCCTCTCCGCCAACCCCGACAGGGAACGGCGTGATGGTATGTATATATGTGTGTATCTCGTCAGTGGCTTCTAATGTGGAAATTAAAATTATTGTTAGATTAGAACCGAGTGGCAGATAAAAAAAGACAAATTCAAGAAATGTACTCGTTTGTACAGCACACGTTGCAGAGGATGCCAAGTCCTTGGGTCCCGATATGCTGTTTTTGGAAATCTGGCAATCCTGGATCCATCAGACAAGCAGGAATGTCATAAAACGCCTCCATCTAGATCGATAATCCTGTAAAACGTCCTGTAGTCTCCAAGAACGGAGCAAGTACAGGAATGCAGGGCAGTTTGGAGCTGGAGAGGTCTACGATCTTACATACAATGTATCCTCTCCAGCAGAAGAAGAATTACAAATAGTTCCAATAATATACAGTTCACCCACTAGTCAAGTATAATTTATAGTAAAACAGGTGACAGAAGACTCGAATAAATGCTAACTGGACATTCCTTGACTGATATTATAGGTCAGTAGACACAACTTGATCTCCTGATGAGAACAGCGATCCTGCATTATGATATACTCGTATTTCTGCGCACAGTCAAATATATTTTCACCCTATCGTCGTAGCTCATGACTGAGCATCGTGACTCCCATGATAGCCTCTGACGAGTCCTTTCCATCCATCCCTGCAATCCGCGGCTCGAAGGACAGTTCTTGCATCTCTCACTTGTTCAGTCCGATGCGTTGAGATTGTTTCTCTTATGCGTCGTCCTATGTTACTGCGCCTCCAGTAACCAAAAACATTTCTAAACTGTCTCCTTGGTCACGAGCAATGTGCCCAAAGAATCAGGAGCCTAGTTGAAGGCATGTTGTCATTGTCTTATAATCGCAAACAAATTATGATTAGTCAGTGGCCGTGGTCTAAGGCCTCGGTCACACAGGAAGGAGCCTCGCTTGGTGCTTAGAGATATGCTGCGAGTTAGGCGACATCATAGTATAAATAAGGGCAGTTGTTAAGGGTCTATTAAAACCAAAATTTTACTACGTAACAGTTTTACCAATGTAACAGTTTTACAAATTATTTCGTAACAGTTTTACAAATTATTACATAACAGTTTTACAAATTATTACATAACAGTTTTACAAATTATTAGCTGCAACCTCTTCACTATGGAACAAAACATTTTGCCTATACATACTATATAGCTTTATAAATACTGAATTTATAATCATTCAAAATATGTATACATTTTTTTAGACCACACTGTATTGTTTTATTTACATATACTTTACTTCGCAGTTAAACAGATGCACTTGTTATTTTACGTCCTACTTAATGACAATGTTGCGTTTTGTTTACTTCAAGATAGGCTTGTTTACAAATTGATATTGATTTTCGTTCACACATATTCGTAAAGTTTTATGTATTCGACGTTCAAAAAGTCTAAATTAGCTCGAGTGTCGCAAATGAATTGATTTCAAACTTTGTCTCATTGTATTCAAGTTCTTTTTCACTTTAAAATCCGATCCAAATCCAGACAACCTCTCGTTTTACGAAAGGTTTACTGAAATTGTCGTATAAAGGGTCTTTTGAATTGAGCGGTTTTTTTATATTCTTGGATAAAACACAGATGGCGTCTCGAACTTGCCTGGATCATGTGATATTTGAGCAGTGTAATGTATGACATTTATAACAATGGAGTCGTATACAATACAACAACGCGTTCAAATTGTTGAATTATTTTATGTATTGTAATCTCCGGAAACGGTGATGTTAATTGGCCACCAAGATCATGTGATCTGACACCGTTGGGACTATTTTCTCTGGGGTTACGTGAAAAGCCAGGTCTATAAGAATGACCCCCGATCAATTCCTGAACTGAAGGACGAAATTATTCGCGTTATTGGTGAGTTCCCATAGAACCGCAATTATGTCAAAAAATGTCATCGAAAATTTTGATATAAGAGTGGACATCTGTGGAACTGCAAGAAGTGGACATTTGGCGGATATTGTTTTTTTTGTGTTTAAATGTCATACATTATACTTCAATGACCAATAAAAAGTTTTTTTTTGAAATCATAACAAGTTGTGTGTTGTTTGTACTCCCCTGAAGATGAGGTGAAAGCCTTGAAACCGGTAGGGATATACCGTCATAAAAAAGTGGAATAAACAGTGTTTGTTAAAAATAAATTACAAGTTGTGTGTTTTATTAAAGAATTTAAAAAATTTGAATTTAAAAAACCGCTCAATTTGAAAGTGTCAGATCACATGATCTTCGTGGACAATTAACATCACAGTTTCCGGAGATTACAATACATAAAATAATTCAACAATTTGAACGCGTTGTTGTATTGTATACGACTCCATTTTTATAAATGTCATACATTACACTTCTCAAATGTTACAAGGTCCAGGCAAGTTCACGACGCCATCTGTGTTTTATCCAAGAATTTAAAAGACCGCTCAATTTGAAAGACCCTTTACCTTGAAAGCTCTGCAGAGTGTCTCTTTGTTTATCAGTCTGTAGAATATATTTCAACACATGTTTAGACACGTTCTTTTAAACGTATGTAGAAGATCCTACAAATTAGTTCTATTTGGACCCGAAGACTTTATGTGGGTCTACAGATTCATATGTCAAAATCTTCGAGATCTGACACTTCACTGCACCATTGATGACGTGATGTCCAGCATATTTTCAATATCTAAGTTATATTGTCCATGTTATAAATCAAGACTCAGAAATCAGGAAACTGTCGCTTAAAGATTAAATGTTTACAAAAACAATTACTATACTTGAGAAAATGTAGGATGGTTCCTATGACACTTGAAATGTCCTGCCTCAAAGGGATGGGGTAAAATCGTTTTTTTTTTCACAAATCGAATAGTTTTTTTTTATAAATCGAAAAATTGTTTTTCTCTAAACTGACGTTTTAATTCCTAATTTTCATTATACTGACTTTCTCATGTATTTTATGATTTGTATCTATCTTTAAATACGCCAAGATCCACTATGAATTAAAACTAATTACGAACATTTAATTTTAGGTATAAAAAAATCGAAAATCCAATTATCGTATACCCCATCTCTAGCCAATGCGAACTAACGTAGTGACTTTTGACGAACGTCGCCAAATATTATTTGATTTTAACAAACTGCCACATTTTTGCTAATTTGTAACAAGATGTATTAATTTGTCATTATTGTTAGTTTTATGTAATGTATTTACCTAAATAACTTGCTATTTATTAGAATCGAGGCTTATATTAAAGTTGATAAAATAATTAAAATTACTGAACGTCGTTACAAGGTTGTAATTGGGGCAAATTTGTGAACTGTCACAGGGACCATGCTACACTTTCTCAAATATAGATACCAGTAATTTGTCCTTGTTTTGGAAGAAGTATCGTTTACGCGAAACTTTCGGAAGCACTTAAAAACAACCTTGTTACACTACACCTACATCTGAAATTACACTACACCTAAATCTGAATGTGTTACAATCTCATATCGAAATATCTATAAATCCTTATAAAATTTTCCGCAGTTTTCTTACCAAATATGTGTTGTCTGAACATATAGAGATGCGGAGAAGTACCTCATCTAATTGCCTCAGCCGCCACCTTCCTACCCTTACACTCAACTTTTTTTTATATATTTTTATTCTGTCAATAATAGTGGGCTCGAATCGCGAGTTATTTATTTATTTAACACTTCATTATAAAATCAATCTAGCATGTTTATTGCCAGGCGGTAATATCTTCCAACTAACCAAATAACAGTGATGTTGAGAAAAGTTTGCTCTGTCAACGGCACTATATGAATCGTCCTTTTATTATTACATTTAGAATTATGAAATAAAAAAAAACTCCAGCCACATCCTTTTCAAGTTTACAGTTGTGTCGATTTAACTGGAATGAGAAACATTTGGAGTTCCACGAGGCTCTATTTTGGGGCCCTTGTTAATGTTGCTGATTTTCATTAAAGATATTTCAAGAGCTTTAATGTGAACGCATTCGATTTATGCTGATGACGTAAATATATTTCAAATTATTAGAAGTTATGAATTTAAAAAAAACTCCTGTCCTAAGAAAGAATGCCCAATGAGAATCCAATCTACCACTTATTTTCAAAATACAAAGTAAAATGTTTCTCATAAGGCTGATTATAAAGTAGTAATGGTGTACTTTACAGTTACTCTTTGAATGAATTACGCTATTCTGATAGATGAACAATTAACTGACAATGGCATGACTGTAAGGCACTCGTGATAATTATTGAACCGACTGGCACAAGCCAGGAATTTGATGACTCTATAGTTCTGAAGAGAAACTAGTTCTGGCAGACCTTTGTGACCCGGTTTTTTTATCATCTACTCTCACACATACGAATAATATTTATCTCTAGTCCACTTTCTGTAGCATTTCTTCAAAATAAACAACAAGCTTATCGATAAAGTTTCTCCAAAGTAGAGCAGGTTTTTTGTTTCTCAATTTGTGAAACACTGAATAAAATTTGACAATGATCGATTTTTTTAATTCTACCATGTTGACATAGCAATGATTAATGGATCAATACCTTTAAGTTGAAACCAACCTTAAACTATATTAAACAGAATCAGAGAAGACGAAGAAAGTTGAATGTCATCAAAGTGTCACCGATCGCATTGCCAATTTGGGCGTATCTTTGACTGCCAGCATTGCAGCTTGTATTGTCGTGATTCTTCCATCCAGTTTTGAGAATTCTCCAAGAAATATATACTATCGATACAATTTTGCTATTTTTTTAATAAAATATGGGACACCAGGTGTCTTCATCAAATTCATCGCAAATCTCAATTGTCAAGAAGTTATAGACAATTTGGCATACCATGATCAAACGAACGATCTCCTAGATTTGATAGCAAATGTCTTCAAAATTAAATTGAAGGCATTTATGGATAATCAAACTGTAAATGGTGTTTCTGGCATATCAAACTTTTTGTGCTGTGCAATCGAGTTCCAAAAACAAGGTTCCCACATGCTTACATATTGGTGACCAGAGCGCATCAATTTATCTCTACTGAAATTCCAGACATGACCACAAATCGTCGACAGTACGAGATTGTCACACTTGGAATGATGTATGAACCTTGCAGTGTCCAGAACCGACGTGCACTATGCATGGAGGACGACAACTTGGAAATCTGGGAATAGTTTCATGAAGAGAGCACAAGAACTCATGATTTCTCCAGGTTAAAGCGCATTCTCTGAAGTGGAAAGAAAAAAAACATCTGACAACTGGATAGAGCTGTCAGAAAAGATGGCAACAGTACCTTGGTCTGCTTGGAGACCTCTGAATAGGGGTGACCAGACTGTAGAAGTGTTATAGCTAATATTGAAAGAACAAAACAAGTCCAGGACTCAAGACACTCCTTATACACCAGTCGGCAAGATCAAGATTTTCAGGAATAGTTTCATGAAGAGAGTGCAAGAGCTGATAAAGTACATGGAATGGAAAGTAAAATATCTGATGATTGGATACAGCTCTCGGAAAATATGGAACCTGGAGACCAGTTGCCTTGGTCTCCTTGGAGAACCTTAAATAGACTCCGAATAAGGGTGGCTAGAATCTAGGTGAGCATGCAGTTTCTTGATCAAAGGTAGCATTGAATGTAATTTGGAAAATCCAGCCCTGATTAAAACAATATGGCTACCAGCCATCACCATTCAGATTGAAATCCAGGAGTAGTTTCATGAAAAGAGTGCAAGAACTGATGATTCCTCCGGATAAAGCGCATTCCCTGAAATGGAAAGAACAAAAACTTTAAGACTGGATGGACTTCGGAAATATGACACCTGGAGACCAGCTGCCTTGGCCTACTTGGGGATCACTGAATAGACTGTGAATAAAGGTGACCAGATTGAAGGTGATTTTACAAAGATGGGGTTTCTTAAGTGAAAGAAGCATTGCATGTGATTGTGGGGATATAGATGACTCGCAACACTTGCTAAGTTGCCCAAACATCAGATCTACATGCACTAGGCAAGACCTGATTGATGTAAATAATAGGACACAAGGATTTTTGTTGACTCATTTATTGTCCGAAGACGGAAATGAATGAGTCAATTACATAAATGGATAAATCTCTTACACGTGTTTCTCTTGCTTAAGTACTCGTATAAGAATATATATTATATTTCTATACAGGGTGTAACACCCGGTGACGATCATCGGAAGCAGGGTGATGGGGGACCTCAATACCTATCGATTTAACCCCCATGTACCAAATGTTCCACGATATTGAGTGGTTCTCAAGTAATTTGAATTTTTGTGAAATTTGAATAAAAAAACCGATTTTAGACTAAACTTCGTAAGTGTAACTAAACGATTTGATGATTTTTTTATCTTTATTATGATAAGATATTTTTTTTTATATTTCCAAATTTAGAGGGTTGCGACAGAAAGTGGCAATGTTGAACGTAAGGCCCATTATTAAACTATTTCCAGAAAAAAAATCACTATCGCAGAGCTAATAGTTTAGTAACACTTAATAAGTTCAGTCTAAAATCGGGGTTTTATTCACATTTCACAAAAATCCAAATTACTTGAGAACCACTGAATATCGCGGAACATACTAGGTTAGTCAAAAAGTTTTGAAAGTGGAAACTGGTAAGACAATCAACTCTGATTATTATTGTGGCCTTTTGTACCAGTTGGATGAAAAAATTTGTGAAAAATGAACCCGGTTTGCAGAAGAAAAAAATAATTTTTCATCACGACAATGCACCTGCTCACAGAGCTCAAAAAACCATCGCGAAAATCAGTGAATTGGGGTACGAATTGTTGCAGCATCCACCCTATTCGCCAGATTTAGCTCCCTCTGACTTCTGGCTGTTCTCACACTTCAAAAAATTCCTTCGTGGAAAGCATTTTTCATCAAACGAAGAGGTTATAGCCGTCGTAGAGGAGTATTTTGCAGGCCTTCCAGAAAGTCACTTCCGTGATGGGACAACAAAGTTGGAAGATCGTTGGACCAAGTGTATTGATCTTATGGGAGACTATACTGAGCAATAAAAGTGATTTCCCCCCAAAAAAAATGTATTTTCATTTCCGCTTTCAAAACTTTTTGGCTAACCTAGTACATGGGGGTTTAATCGATAGGTATTGAGGTCCCCAATCACCCTGCTTCCGTTGATCGTCACCGGGTTTTACACCCTGTATATATTCTCTTCCATAGAGACATATGAATATAATTTAACGTTCGAGTATGCACCATTAACTTCGATACTCGTCTTATCAACACCGCATATGATATAAGTAGACATTGCCATTAACGGAGCTCAAGGCATAAACATTCTAAAATAAATATTAGATAACTCGAGGACCTCATTATCTACAAAAGTGAATCGGTACCATTTCCTTCCTCGACTGTTTTTTTTCTAGTTTGAAGTATTTCGTATAATTTTATTTTTATATTATTTATAGTTAAAGCATTAACACTGTGGAAGTTTAAATATTGCAATTTAGTCAAAAATACTGTTGATTCCACTTTATATATATATATATATTTTTTTTTTATCCACTTTGCACGGATTTCTTCTGTTACACAAAGAGGGTTTGCTTCTAGCGTTAGCTTATTCGTTAGGAATAATATCAGCCAGGATTCTTCCATACTGCTAGACGGTACCGAGAATATATCAACCGTGTCATTCAGTTGGTTCAATATCTCTATACCACGCGTGACTGAGTGTTTAGCCATGATATTCGTCCTGTAAGTTGGTATGTAGAACAGAGGGTGATTCCTTGCACGGATATATTTATTGGGTACATATAAACTTAGTGCTTCTAGAATCGCGGGACAGTTAAAGGAACCTTGGAAGACCTTTATTAGGAATATCGCAATGGATTCTTGCCTTCTTGTTTCGAGGCTTCTATAGTTACACACCGTGAGAAGTTCGGCATGGTGAGCATATTTTGGGTAATCGCCCTTTGTTCTGTACCATAGATATCTGAGGATTTTTTTTTGTATTTGTTCTATATTGTTTTTATATTTGAGCTGGTGAGGAGCCCAAACCGTAGATGCATATTCTAATTTGGTTCTAATTAGATAATTATATAAGTTTCGGAGGATATCGGTGCTGTTAAATTCTCTTGATATTCTCATTACAAAACCGAGTAGTTTGTAACAGTCCGATATCAAACGTGAGACATGGTTAACGAACGTGAGTCCGACATCGAAGGTTACGCCCAAATCCTTGAATTCAGAAACTCCGTTTAGTGCCACTCCCTGTATAGTATACTGATGGTGGATTGGTGAAAACGATCGACTATAAGATACACAGACACATTTGTTAATGTTGAACAGAAGATGATTTTGCTCACTCCAGGAGACTAGGGAGTCTAGGTCCTGTTGTAACTGTGCACAGTCGTGAGGTGAATTGATCTTTTTGAATATTTTCAAGTCGTCAGCGAACAATAAACATGTCGAGTGACTTATGGAATTCTGAATGTCGTCTATTAATATGAGGAATAGTAGGGGACCTAAATTGGATCCTTGTGGTATACCAGATCTTGCGATAAATTCCACAGAAGACTTGTTACGGATTGTTACGTATTGAGATCTTTCTTTTAGGTAAGATGCAAATAATCCAATTAGATTATCGCTGAAGCCAAGTTTGTGCATTTTCTTAAGTAATATATCGTGATCAACTTGACAACTTGATATAACGGTATAATCCTACCGCCTGCTCACGTTTCGGTTGAGACTCCACTATAGGCCATGCGGTATCCGGCACACAACCACTTATGACGAAATATATAATATTTATGACGAAATATATAAATGTGAAAACTGTAATATATTATTTATAGTTAAGGCATTAACATTGTGGAGTTTTAAGGACATTGTAATTTGTTTTATCGAACACTGATTATTCCACTTTTTGTAACGGTATAACCCTACCGGTTTCAAGGTTTTCACCTCATCATCAGGGGAGCACAAACAAGACTGAATTCCGTTCGAACTAGTACCGAGATACACGCTTCTAACGGTAAACATTCGGGTTGGGGGCTGGGGGAGGCATGGGACAACCTCGGCGAGCAGCAGAGAGATTCTTGAAATATATGTATTTGCCAGATGTTCACCTCGCGATGCACTGACTTAGAAATTTCTAGGGCCTCTAATCTGTCCAATTTATTTCCGTTACTACTGATATGTAAGAATTTGGCATCATCGATAGAAAATGTAGAGGCCCTAGAAATTTCTAAGTCAGTGCATCGAGGTGAACATCTGGCAAACACGTATATTCCAAGAATCTCTCCGCTGGTCTCCAAGGTTGTCTCGTGTCTCCCCCAACCCCCAACCCCTAAAACTGTAACGTTTTCGAAACGTCAACATCATAAGCTAAACCACGCGGTATAGTAATTCGAAAGACCTTTAACTGTGAAGGCTTCAAAATATATTTTTATAATTTTTGGTAATTTTTGTTTAGGTAGTCTAATGGAAAGGTACTAATCTTTAACCCTTCCCTTACGGTGATAAAAATAATACGCGTGCTCCGGTGTTGGGTAGTGAGTACGCAATAAAAAATTAGCGATTTTAAATCGGAAAAATAAGAACATTCATAGATAATCCCCTTAATTAATTATAATTGAAGTTAAAAATTATAATAATTGATATTTATTTCCTGAAAACATTAAAAAACCATCTGGCAACGCTCACAGAACGGGCGTACGTCTAACCTATTTGCAAGCCTAGAAGCTACTAGTGGCGCGGAACGTCAGTCGCATACCCCGGCACTTACGCTTATGCTTGCGACGTTGAGACAATTCAACTCCTCGCAATTCAGTGGAGTATGCAAGAGTGAGATGCGAATATAGTGTCGCGCTTCCCGCATACTATTCACCTATCGTCAAGACGAGGCACTCGCAGCGTTTAAATGCGAATTTGTTTTCGATCTTTACAAAACACCTCGATGTAGTCGATAAATTCTGATTATTATTAATATTATTTTTTAAATCAATGCGTAAATATATTATGGAGGAATACCTAAAATCTTAACCTTGTATTTATTATATTTATAGAGATATTGATGGTTATTAGAAGTAACGTGTAGAAGATACCCAACACAGGGAAGGAAAGGTTAACAACCACACGATATTCAATTTTTATTATTTCAGAATATAACTAAATACATCTTCCATCAACTCTGGATAATTCGTAATAATTTAACGTGGAGTCCGACAAGGTTGTATTTTGTCACCTATGTTATTCAATCTGTACTCTGATATAGTTTTCAAGGAAACACTATATAACTTGAATCTGGGGATCAAAGCGCATGGTGTATGCGTCAATAACATCAGGTACGCAGATGATACGATTGTTCTGGCAGACAGTATTGACGACCTTCAAACGCTTATAGATAGAATTAATGGAGTCGGTGTGAGGCTGGGGCTGAGCATGAACGTGAGTAAAACTAAGTTCATGGTGTTTGGCCGGCAGGATCACGCAGGAGCACGTCTTACATTGAACGGTGCTGATATAGAGAGAGTGAAAACATTTAAATATCTCGGAAGTATCCCAGTGGAAGACCTCGATCCAGAAACCGAAGTCAAGTACAGAATTGAATCATCTCGTGCGGCTTTTAATAAAATGGGAAGCGTATTCTGCGATGATAATCTAAACTTGAAACTTCGACAACGTTTAGTCAAATGCTATGTTTGGTCAGTGTTATTATATGGAGTGAAATCATGGACCCTCAAAGTTAGTAGTATGAACCGACTGGAAGCATTAGAAATGTGGATGCACCGGAGAATGCTACGGATACCCTGGACGGATATGGTCAGCAATACGAGGGTTCTTCAAAGAGTCAAAGTTGACAGAGAGTTGCTGATTAATATTAAAATCCGAAAGGTGTCCTACTTGGGTCGTGTACTTAGAGGAGCAAAGTACAAATTACTGCACCTGATCATCCAAGACAAAATAGAAGGCCGAAGAGGTGTTGGCAGGAGGCAAATATCCTGGCTCCGCATTATACGTGATTGGACTGGCATAAGGGGCGTTGGAGATCTTTTTGGGCTGCAGGGGACAAAGATGTCTATTCTCAAGTGATATTCAACGTTGGGGGGACCTGACATGACAATGGGAAGAAGATCAACTCTAGTTGACATGCTATTGAGAGTAGATGTATCAAACTTTAAGAGGAACATTGCCTGACCATGCGTTAGGCATGCGATGGTATCTATATATGCATGCTCTAACTCGTCCAGGCTGTAAACCTTCGGACTTGAGTTGTATATAAATATTTCTCGTTTATTAAAAATATATAAAAACAAATTAGCAAAGAGGTTACCGAAACGTCAAAAGTTATCTCTGAATATATTAACAAAAACGGATTGTCATAATCTAATGCAAAAAAAAACATAGAAATGCTTACGTCAATTGGTCATATTTAGCAAAAACGATCCAACTTCTTGTAGTTTGTTCGTACTTTACATTAAAGTCTAAATTGGCTCGAGTGTCGCTAACGGATTGATTTCAAACTTTGTATATTTGCATTCAAGTCCCTTAATGGGATGTCTCCATCGTATATTCTCAATTTGTGTTTGAGAGATGTTCCGTCGGAGAGAAGTAGATCTTCGAGTTCGATTTCTTCTTCATCTAATATATTTATTGTTCTGTATCGATGCAATAGGGCAAAGCTTTTGGCAAGGCAAGGCTTTTGCAGTTGCTGGCACTCTGGTGTGGAATGGTCTACAAATTATAGATATAGGTTGGGTGTGCAGTTTTAAGAAGCATTTGAAGACATAACAATTTATGATGTTTTATATGAGCAATACACACATACGTATACACTATACTTGTCTCGCTTGCTGTACCTCGTAGTCGTAGGTCTTTTTGCCATTTCTATGTCAATCTTGAACTCATTTTCCATGTCGAATATGTGATCTTCTGTTAGATGATAGTCCGATCCTAGATGCGCAGACATGTTTACCCTGCTGAGTCACCTGGTAATGTTGAGATATGTTCGCAGCAATTGATTATTTCTCACACATCCAACAGTTGAGACGCCATCAGCTCTAGATCAGACAACTCTCCACTTTCCACAATCTTGAGCCATCTGCTTTCAGTCTTTTTGCACCTTGCACAAAGTCAGCAAATCTCGTAGACTGTCCTTACAGTATTTTCTCTACCCACCAAACTACACTTGCCCTTATTTCTCCGTATAAAACGCATATTGGAAGCCTATGCTATCACATCTCAATTTCACTTCAATAACCATATCCTTTTCAGGTTGATATGTTCTAACGTTACAGGTTCGAGAAATTTGTGACATTTTATGCCGATTCAAGTGGAATGGGATAGTAAAAGTGTGTTAGATCTTTTATCCTGTGGATTGAATAACATCTGGAGTTCTACAAGGCTCTATTTTGGGACCCTTGTTAATGTTCCTGATTTCATTAATGAAATTTCAAGAGCTCTTAGGTGCTCGTATTTAATTTATTCTGATGACATAAAGATATTTCTTTCGAGAATGACATAAGGATGCTTCAAATGGATCTCAATTCACTATGTGGTTGGTGTCATAAAAGGGGCACGTGCCTTAACACGGATAACTCTTTAATTTTATGTGTGACATATATATTAAAACGTGTATTAGATCTTTATTGCGTAAATACGAGTATGTCACCTTACTATATAAGCCTGCCGAAAACTATGATACAGATCAAAAGACCGGTTGGTGTCGGCTACCAATAATGAGCATATGTTATGTTGTATTATGCAACATGTCGGTGTTTGTGTTCCCCGACAGATTGTGGGTTATCTCGGAATTAAACTGAACTATGGTCCGATATTTGGTTGGTTGTAATGTTCTTGCTACGGCGCCATTATGCAATGATATTATCTCTCAGTTGTTGGCCTATTGAAAAAAGTTGACAAATAATCCCACGGTCAAGCAAAGCGCAAACAAAATTCATGATAACAATTTATTCACTGTTTATATAGAGCTTTTTTTTTCAATTCAGACTCTTCCCGAAGGTGCTATAACTTGAAAATATAGCACGATATTATTGAAAGTTTCAAAGTATTAATAACATTTTAAGTATATTAATGTTGTACTCGTAGATGCGGCCATTACCCGGCTTGGTTACTTCCTCGTATCTGTATTTATTTTGATAAATTATTTGATACTTTGAGGAAAATTATTGATAAACAATTGCTGTTTTCAATAAAAATAACATTTCCTTTATCATTTTTCGTTTATGTATAACAAAAGGTGTTGTACTTTTTTTTTTAATTTTATTAAAATTTTATTATTTATAATTAAGGTATTAACGTTGTGGATGTTTAAAAACATTATAATTTGTTTTTATCAAACACTGTTTATTCCACTTTATATAATGGTATAACCTTACCGGTTTCAAGGTTTTCACCTCATCATAGTCTTGTTTGTGCTCCCCTGATGATTATGTGAAAACCTTGAAACATGTAGGGTTATACTGTTACATAAAGTGAAATAAACAGTGTTTAACAAAACAAATTATAGCCTTATTAAAACTGTTATATAAATAAATGGCGGATTTATTATTTTTTTAAATAATGTTTATCCTGAAATTTTTTTTTTGTATCCGTTTTTACTTTTATTTACCAACTTGGTCGACTTTGCATCTCAAAGCTCTGTTTTTTTTTTCTATCACAATTTTTAATAATAATTTATATAGCGCATTTTAGAGGACAAACACTCCTCAAGAGTGCTCCAACTTGGGACTAGAGCCCATTATTATAGGCATTAAAAATATTACAAAATAAATATATATAAATTGAAGAGTCTTGTTTGTGCTCCCCTGATGATGAGGTGAGAACTTTGAAATCAGTAGGGTTGTACCGTTATGTAAAGTAGAATAAACAGTGTTTGACTTAGCAAATTACAATATAAATTAAGTGTGACAATAAGAAGATAGTGGCTGCGGCCATTCGATCTCGTGCTTCTCCACATCTGTAAATGATAAAAAAAACATGTTTGGTAAGAAAACCGTAAAAGACGAACTACAAAGAAACCTTTGTACATATTAATCAATATGTAATAGCAACACATTCGACTTTAGCTGTAGTATGGTGTATGTGTGTGGTGTTTATATAGAATTATAGACAACCTCGGTGGCCTAGTTGGTAACACGCCTGTCTCCAAACCCAGAGGTGACGGGTTCAAATCTCGCAGGAACCCAGATTTTTTTTTAAATTTTAAACTTTCAGTAAGAGTGGATTTGATTCCTAAGTTTAACCTCTTCAAACCTGACGTCCATTATAATGGACACAGCGTTCACATGCACTTTGTAAACAAGTTTGTTGTATTATATATTTCTGTTCCCAATTATTCAATTCACATACTGTCTCTATTGTATATTATCCTTAACTGTCCCGCCAACCCCTCTTATTTCGTAGAAAATTTTCAGCGTATTTCCAATCATGGATTAGCGCTACGCTCAAACAGATATTGTTTACTGGCCTTTCCAGTTCACCGATATTTAATCACAAATCATTTGAAGGTATCGATAACCTTTGAGATAAAAATGTAAATAAATCATAGTGGATTTCATAAAACTGAATGGATGCCGTCCTCGTAGAGTGCACGAGGAAGATAGTTGCATAATTTTTATATTAGAAGCTCAAACAGATAACTTGGTATAGCGCCATGCAGTGTCAAAGTGTGGGGGCAAGAGGGAACAGGCATTGCTATGGGGGGGCACAAAGTCAGTGACTAAAAATAATATATTTTAAAAGCTTTTATAGATCGTTCAACCAGAAGACTCATTTTGTAATAGTGTGAGTAACAGTGCGTCTACAAAAACTTGTCACTTTATTTTTTTAATGAAAGAGCAAAAAAATATAAAAATAATATTTTATATTCAAACATTGAAATGAACACACACGCTTTGTCAATTGAAAATGCTGTCAGCTTAAATTGTAATGCACATAAAAATAAAATGAAAGTAGGTTTATTTAACATATTAATTGTTTAGGCATGGCAGATTCTAGGAAACATTAAATAACAATTTTTCATGATTTAAAATAAATATAAGTACAAGTATTGTAAAGTAAAAATGTTTGTCAACTTTAATTAGATTATAGCACATAAAAATAAAATGAATATAAGATTATTTAATATATTAATGTATCATAATTACATAATTACTATGCCAAATAATAAAGTTTTAAAATAATAGTGGATGGAGTGATACTAAATTATAGGAAACTTTAAGTTATAACAAAGTACATTTTAAGCTTTCAATTTTGTTTTAATTATACATTACATTAGACAGAAATCGCACTCCTAATATCGAAATGGTAGTGTTTTTCTAATCACCGAGTATTTAAACAACAATACAAACGTGTGCTCTGCGCGAACCAATAGTGTGGCATTCTAAAATCAATACCACTCCAAGGGCTATGTAATACAGAGAGTGTTACTCACACTATTGCAAAATGACTCTTCTGGCTGAATGATATATACTTAATTTGATTACGCTTAATCGACATAACACTTTATATTTTTTATCTACAATTCCAAATAATATCTTTCGTTTTTTTTTTTGGGTTTTCACTCAAACTTTACGACCTCTATAGCCTAATTGATAAAATGCTTGTCTTTCAAAGTATATTTTTAATTAAAAATTCAATTAATGTGGAACCTCGTTTTTCGAACTTAATCTGTTCCAGAAGACTGTTCAATAATTGAATAAATTTTTCCCATTCGAAGTAATGTAGATTGAGCAATATGTTACAGACCCTCAAAAATATACAGTGCGGCAACACAATAAATAGATTAAATAAATTAAAAAATAACTTCACTTTACCTGTACTAAGAAGAGCTGATGGAATAAGTGAAAGGTGGTATTGTTTGGAAAGGGAGTCACTTGTATAAATACGTCACTTGACTGCCCTTCTTGGGTTGTTACTCATTTCTATCTCACTATACTTGAGAAAATGTAGCATGGTTCCTGTGACAGTTCACAAATTGGCCCCAATACAATCTTGTAGCGACGTTCAGTAATTTTAATTATTTTATCAACTTTAATATAAGCCTCGATTCAAATAAATAGCAAGTTATTTAGGTAAATACATTACATAAAACTAACAATAATGACAAATTAATACATCTTGTTACAAATTAGCAAAAATATGTCAGTTTGTTAAAATCAAATAATGTTTGGCGACGTTTGTCAAAAGTCACTACGTTAGTCCGCATTGGCTAGGGATGGGGTATACGATAATTGGATTTTCGATTTTTTTATACCTAAAATTAAATGTTCGTAATTAGTATTAATTCATAGTGGATCTTGGCCTATTTAAAGATAAATACAAATCATACAATACATTAGAAAGTCAGTATAATGCAAATTAGGAATTAAAACGTCAATTTAGAGAAAAACAAAAACGATTCGATTTGTAAAAAAAAAACGATTTTATCCCATCCCTTTGAGACATGACATTTCAAATGTCACAGGGGCCATCCTACATTTTCTCAAGTATAAAAACCTGTCCAGTGAGGTTAGTTTTTTGCGTGCGTTTTAATATTTTTTATTTGAAGTGAAACATGGCATTGTCATTGAAAACCGAATTAATTAAAACAAGATGTAAATCATTTGAAAACCGAGGTTCCACTGTATATTATTAAAAATATATATATTTTTATACCTCATCAATATTCATCATTAAAAATGTGACTAATTTTCTTTCTTTTGTAGAAATTATCTCATTTTGATTATTGCTTTGTGATTAAATGTCGCAGATTTTTTTGTCTTGTCCACGGATTCGAAAGACCCTCGCTATGCCACTGGTGTCACGTTAAATGTATCACACGGTTTACGTAATCTTGTCTCGTTATTTTAAACATTTTGTTTGTTTATGGTTTAAGAGTTAATGAGCCGATTGTATTAATTGTTTATGTGCCGGACGTATGCGTCATCATAAAACATATTAGGATTAGCTTCTTAATTGTTCAATGTGTATAGATTTGGTTTTAATTTCATATGTATATTCTTGATATTTGTTTAGTTTTTGTATGTATTTTTATGTTTGTTTGGGTCCGTGCGTTGTCACGACCGCAACGGAAATGTAGACTTATGGACGGTCGTCGAGACTAGATCGCTGGCCGGTCGGCATTTGCATTGCGCAAAACTCCCGAAAATTGTGGTATTTCGCGAGGTGTGAGCACTTGCGATGAGCGATTGATCGTTCATAAATTACTTATTCTCAGTTCACTCTGCCTACTGTGTTTTACTTGATACCTGCAACAACCTGCCGTTAGAGGAATCTCTTCACCACGCTGCCTTTTCACCGATCTACGCCTTTGAACGTGAGCTGAATTCTCTGAATTCGGAGTAGCACACCGCGGGGTTCGAACCGATGACTTTCTGCACGCAAGCCAGTGCATTACTGTGTGGCCATGCACTTCACCTAAATCATATAATTTTCTTACATACTACCAGTGCTTTTAAAAAAAAAAAAAAGTGCCGAAGTTCACTTCTTGTCAAGCTTTTTGTAAACCGTAAAAAAGGTAGTGGAGCGCCACTCCACTGCGCTCCACCGCAAAAAAAAAACGCTAACAGTGCTTTTCTTTTAAAAAATAAGGTGCTGGAACTCACTTTTTTTCAAGCTTTTTGTAAACCGTAAAAAAGGTGGTGAAGCGCCACTCCACTGCGCTCAACTGCAAAAAAAACACTGACAGTGTTTTTCTTTTTAAAAAAAGGGGCCGCAGCTCACTTCTTGTCAAGCTTTTTGTAAACCGTAAAAAAGGTGGTGGAGCGCCCCTCCACTGCGCTCCACCGCAAAAAACATTGACAGTGCTTTTCTTTTAAAAAAAAAGGAGCCGGAGCTCATTTCTAGTCAAGATTTTTGTAAACCGTAAAAAAAGTGGTGGAGCGCCGCTCCACTGCACTCCGCCGCAAAAAAGCACTGCAACTTTCTATATAAGGTAATGATATGATTTAGTGTTAAATATGTGTTTCTATTAGATATACAAAAGATTTACAAATGTTCCTTTGTAGTTCATCTTCTTTTAGGTAAGTTATCCGCTGTTTTCTTACCAAATATGTTTTTCTGATTATGTACATATACGTGGAAGAACCTAATCTAATGGCCGCAGCCACAATCTTCGTATCATTACTCTTATTATATTTATTTTGTAGTATTTAAATAATAGAGGGTTTCAAACCCGAGCTAGAGCGCCCTTGAGGAGAGTCTAAACGGCACTATATAAATTTTCGTTTGTTAATTATTACTATTATTATTTAATTGCTTTATTTATGCGCTGTGTTTCTGAAATTAATAAATTACTCTGGTAAACAGAGGGTTTACAGTATTTTGATAAAATTATCAACTCCATACATGTGTTCACACTTGATAATATTTTGATATTTTATTGAGTGGATTGTGTCATGTTGCCCTTTTTATCTATTATTTTGAAATATTTCCAATACTTCGGTTATCTAAGAAGTAAAAGAAAATATATTTTTAGTTAGATTAAATGAACAAGTTTTATCTAAACTAAACTTGTTTAATATGCCACATAAAAAAAAAACATTACAAAAGGCGACCTCCGTTGCCAGGCGGTGAGACAAGTTGAGAAAATGAATGAGAAAAGAAAGATTTAACAAATGTACAAATCGGAAGAAAACAAGGTATGCATCGAAGAGGTAATTGTTGATCTAAAGCGGCCAAGTTGGTAAGACAAGTGGAGAAAATGATTGAGCAAAGAATGATTCAACAAATATACAAATGGGATGAAAACAAGGTATGCATCGAAGAGGTAATTGTTGATCTAAAGCGGCCAAGTTGGTAAGACAAGTGGAGAAAATGAATGAGCAAAGAATGATTCAACAAATATACAAATGGGATGAAAACAAGGTATGCATCGAAGAGGTAATTGTTGATCTAAAGCGGCCAAGTTGGTAAGACAAGTGGAGAAAATGAATGAGCAAAAAATGATTCAACAAATATACAAATGGGATGAAAACAAGGTATGCATCGAAGAGGTAATTGTTGATCTAAAGCGGCCAAGTTGGTAAGACAAGTGGAGAAAATGAATGAGCAAAGAATGATTCAACAAATATACAAATGGGATGAAAACAAGGTATGCATCGAAGAGGTAATTGTTGATCTAAAGCGGCCAAGTTGGTAAGACAAGTGGAGAAAATGAATGAGGAAAGAATGATTCAATAAATAAGTCAGAAGTAAAAAGTATGTATCGAAGAGGTAATTGTTGATCTAAAGTGGCCAAGTTGGTGAAACAAGTGGAGAAAATGAATGAAGAAATAATGATTCAATAAATAAGTCAGAAATAAAAAGTATGTAAAGAAGAGATAATTGTTGATCTAAAGTGACCAAGTTGGTGAGACAAGTGGAGAAAATGAATGAAGAAAGAATGTTTCAATAAATATACAAGTCAGAAGTAAAAAGAATGTATCGAAGAAGTAATTGTTGATCTAAAGTGGCCAAGTTGGTGAAACAAGTGGAAAAAATGAATGAAGAAAGAATGATTCAATAAATAAGTCAGAAGTAGAAAGTATGTATCGAAGAGGTAATTGTTGATCTAAAGTGGCCAAGTTGGTAAGACAAGTGGAGAAAATTAATGAGGAAATAATGTTTCAATAAATAAGTCAGAAATAAAAAGTATGTAAAGAAGAGATAATTGTTGATCTAAAGTGGTCAAGTTGGTAAGACAAGTGGAGAAAATGTATGAGGAAAGAATGTTTCAATAAATAAGTCAAAAGTAAAAAGTATGTATCGAAGAGGTAATTGTTGATCTAAAGTGGGCAAGTTGCTAAAACAAGTGGAGAAAATGAATGAAGAAAGAAGGTTTCAATAAATAAGTCAGAAGTAAGTATACAAGTCAGAAGTAAAAATTATGTATCGAAGAAGTAATTTTTGATCTAAAGTGGCCAAGTTGGTGAGACAAGTGGAGAAAATGAATGAAGAAAGAATGATTCAATAAATAAGTTAGAAGTAAAAAGTATGTATCGAACAGGTAATTATTGATCTAAAGTGGTTAAGTTGGTGAGACAAGTGGAGAAAATGAATGAAGAAAGAAGGTTTCAATAAATAAGTCAGAAGTAAGTATACAAGTCAGAAGTAAAAAGTATGTATCGAAGAAGTAATTATTGATCTAAAGTGGGCAAGTTGCTAAAAGAAGTGGAGAAAATGTATGAGGAAAGAATGTTTCAATAAATAGGTCAAAAGTAAAAAGTATGTATCGAACAGGTAATTGTTGATCTAAAGTTGCCAAGTTGGTAAGACAAGTGGGGAAAATGAACGAGCAAAGAATGTTTCAATAAATATACTAGCACTTATCAATCGGTGTAATGTAAACCATAGATTTTATAACAGTTTGAGTCCTCGCTAAGTTATTTTCAAAATGAAGACATTTGTTAAAAATTTATTTGTACTAGAAAGGACCATGGTTAATCCAATTTATGGATAATTGAGCCCCGGATAATGTAGTTGAATAATTTATTGTCAAATACTTCAACATCCATAAAATTGATCACGGAAATTTTCAAATGTTCTTAAAAGATTATAAAGGAAATAACAAATTGAGTTCAATACAAATAAACTATGGTTTGATTTAAATACGCTTAAAAAGTGCATCTTTATCAATATTTAAATAATAATAAATTTATTTATATATTTTTCAACATTAACTGTAATTAAAAATAACCCATCGGACATCTAAAATAATGTTTTATCGTGTTCATTGCCCCACTTTCAACTGACAAATAATAATTTACTTAAAACTATAAATACAGAACAGAACATGATTCAATTCAAATGTATGTTATTGAGACAGTTAATCTAGCTTTTATTGCGTCTGTATTTTTAACTGTTTGAAGTTATTATGTTTTTAACAATATATAACAAAATGTTTAAGGTTTTTTAACAATATATAACAAAATGAAGTAAAAAGTATGTATCTTATGTTTTTTAACAATATATAACAAAATGTTTAAAGTTATTATGTTTTTTAACAATAAATATACGAGTATATGTTTAAAGTTATTATGTTTTTTAACAATATATAACAATATGTTTAAAGTTATTATGTTTTTTAACAATATACAACAATATGTTTAAAGTTATGTTTTTGAACAGAAAATAACAAAATGTTTAAAGTTATTATGTTTTTTAACAATATATAACAATATGTTTAAAGTTATTATGTTTTTTGTCGTTTTATATTTATATGATTGTATAAATGTATTTTTTTTTTGCTGTATGATTGTGTGCGGTACATTGTGTGATAAATGTTTTGGTCTGTCTGGAGTGATGAAGTGTGAGGAGTTTGATTTTGCGTGATGTATACATATGTATATTGAGTGTCACTGTTTGTCAGGTTGGTGAGAATGTGCGACGGGGTTTACATAATCCAAAATCGGAAAGAAGTATCGATTTATTTTTTCATGCTATATGTCCTCAGTGAGATACAGGCAAAAGCCTAATTTACTGGGGACACGACAAATTAAAGGCAACAAACCCAGATCCATTAAAATCATGTCCGAATTAAATTACCTGTTGTTTTTTTCGCAAATTATGCATGTTTCTTCTCATGTATAAAATATTAGGTGTTAACATAAGTTGTGTCCGTTTTTTTCCAAATTTAAAAATGAGCACCAAAAGTAAAACAAAATGGAAAAGGTTATACGTCATTGGAAAGAAAATTTTCTGTTCTACAAGATATTGTGTTTGCTTTTACGTTACATATATTATTTTATTTGATTACAAGCCTTCAAAATGGAATGTCAAGTAGACGAAAGTGAGCATTTTCGACACCTCCTTCTGTTCGCGTTCAATCGATGGAATAAAGCTGCCAAAGCTGCTCGCAATATTTGCGAAGTGTACGGTGAAGATGCTATGAATGAAAGAACAGCTCGTCGATGGTTTTTGCGTTTCAAAAATGGTAATTTCGACCTGAAAGACATGGAGCGTTCCGGACGACCAGTGGACTTCGATGAGGACCGCTTAAACCATATTATTCATGAAGATCACCTTCAAACCACTGCATAATTGGCTGAGCAGATATATTGTAGTCACATGAATGTATACCACCATCTTAAATCAATGGGAAAAGTCCAGAAGTTCGGAGCTTGGGTTCTACATGTTTTGAGTGAAAACAACAAAAATCAATTGTTGAACGTTGATTTATTATCTGCTCAGCCAATTCTACAGTGGTTTAAAGGGGATCTTCATGAATAATGTGGTTTAAACGGTCCTCATCAAAGTCCACTGGTTGTCCGAAACGCTCCATGTCTTTCAGGTCGAAATTACCATTTTTGAAATGCAAAAACCATCGACGAGCTGTCCTCTCATTCATAGCATCTTCACCGTACACTTCGCAAATATTGCGAGCAGCTTTGGCAGCTTTATTCCCTCGATTGAACGCGAACAGAAGGAGGTGTCAAAAATGCTCACTTTTGTCTACTTGACATTCCATTATGAAGGCTTGTAATCAAATAAAATAATATATGTAACGTAAAAGCAAACACAATATCTTGTAGAACAGAAAATTTTCTTTCCAATGACGTATAACCTTTACCATTTTGTTTTACTTTTGGTGCTCATTTTTAAATTTGGAAAAAAACGGACACAACTTATGTTAACACTTAATATTTTTACACATGAGAAGAAACATGCATAATTTGCGAAAAAACAACAGATAATTTAATTCGGACATGATTTTAATGGATCTGGGTTTGTTGCCTTTCATTTGTCGTGTCCCCAGTAAACTAGGCTTTTGCCTGTATCTCACTGAGGACATATAGCATGAAAAAATAAATCGATACTTCTTTCCGATTTTGGATTATATAAAACCGCGTCACACATTCTCATCAACCTGACAAACAGTGACACTCAATTACATATGTATGCATCACTCGAAATCAAACTCCTCACACCTCATCACTCCAGACAGACCAAAACATTCATCACACAATATACCGCACATAATCATACAGCAAAAAAATACATTTATACAATAATATAAATATAAAATGACAAAAAACATAATAACTTTAAACATATTGTTATATATTGTTAAAAAACATAATAACTTTAAACATATATATTTATTGTTTTACACAACTTATGTTAACACCCAATAAATAGAAATAAATAAAATATCTGTTTTCTGTATTGATAGAAAACAGATGAATTGACATTGGGATAACGAGGTGATCCTCGACTGCGAGATCCATCATTAACGACGACAACAGTGTAAATCTATAAAGCGATACAATTAGCCGGAAAAAATTTGGTTTAATGCTAAATTATAACTATTTATTTGCTTACAGTTATGATTATTTGATTTATAAAATAAGTCATTGAAAAATTAAAGTTTATCGTATCAAGAACAATTACGAGTTGATCAAATGATGAACGTACAATATGTTATGTTCACTTCGTTATCAAAATTAATATGTGTTACGAAGTACACTTGAACTAATAATCTTGAACCATTAGGAAATATCATCTTCCTGATTTTTTTAATAATACTTGATAAGAACAATTCTCAAACAAACAGTACGAAATATTATTGTGTGTTAACATAAGTTGTGTCCGTTTTTTCCAAATTAAAAATGAGCACCAAAAGTAAAACAAAATGGTAAAGGTTATACGTCATTGGAAAGAAAATTTTCTGCTCTACAAGATATTGTGTTTGCTTTTACGTTACATATATTATTTTATTTGATTAAAACCCTTCAAAATGGAAAGTCAAGTAGACGAAAGTGAGCATTTTCGACACCTCCTTCTGTGCGCGTTCAATCGAGGGAATAAAGCTGCTAAAGCGGCTCGCGATATTTGCGAAGTGTACGGTGAAGATGTTTTGAATGAAAGGACAACTTGTCGATGGTTTTTGCGTTTCAAAGACGGTAATTTCGACCTGAAAGACATGGAGCGTTCCGGACGACCTGTGGACTTCGATGAGGACCGCTTAAACCATATTATTCATGAAGATACCCTTCAAACCAGCGTAGAATTGGCTGAGCAGATGGATTGTAGTCACATGACTGTATACCGACATCTTAAATCAATGGGAAAAGTCCAGAAGTTCGGCGCTTGACATAATTATGTATTTAGACATAATTATGTATTTAGACATGATTATGTTTTTAGACATGATTATGTATTTAGACATAATTATGTATTTAGACAGACATTGGTGAGATAATCATTACACTATACTCATGAAAATGTAGCATGGTCCCTGTGACGTTTGAAATGTCATGTCTCAAAGGGATGGGATAAAATCGTTTTTTTTTACAAATCGAGTCGTTTTTTTATAAATCAAAAAATAGTTTTTCTCTAAACTGACGTTTTAATTCCTAATTTTCACTATACTGACATTCTAATGTATTGTATGATTTGTATCTATCTTTAAATAGGCCAAGATCCACTATGAATTAATACTAATTACGAACATTTAATTTTAGATATAAAAAAAATCGCTAATCCAAATATCGTATACCCCATCCCTAGCCAATGCGGACTAACGTAGTGACTTTTGACAAATGTCACCAAATATTATTTGATTTTAACAAACTGCCATATTTTTGCTAATTTGTAACAAGATATATTAATTTGTCATTATTGTTAGTTTTACGTAATGTATTTACCTAAATAACTCGCTATTTATTAGAATCGAGGCTTATATTAAAGTTGATTGAATAATTAAAATTACTGAACGTCGTTACAAGATTGTACTGTGGCAAATTTATGAAACGTCACAGGGACCATGCTACATTTTCTTTAGTGTAGCTCAGGTGGGATAACGAGGATACAAGATTGAAAAACATGTAACGATACTATGATATAACCAGCAGTGCATAAATCTCAACCATTGTTTATAGTCTTTACGAATCGAGCATTTGTGTCCTCAAAGTTATTCTTTTTCTTCTTCTAAGTGCCCTGTCGGGTCCCCCCAACGTTGGCGACCACTTCGGCGAATCCGTCTCGGTCCTGAGCCGCCCGGAACAGCTCCTCCGCACTCCGGATGCCGGTCCACTCCCTCACATTCCGCAGCCAGGAGATCTGTCTTCTTCCGGGCCCCCGGTGTCCCTCGATTTTCCCCTTCAATATAAGCTGGAGCAAGTGGTACTTCTCTCCACGCAGCACGTGACCCAGATATGAAATCTTTCTAACTTTTATAGTGGACAACAACTCCCTGTCAGCTCTAGCTCGCCTCAGGACTTCGGTATTTGTCACCATGTCTGTCCAGGGAATTTTGAGCATTCGACGATGCAACCACATTTCAAATGCTTCCAGTCTGTTCATTGCCTGGACTTTCAAGGTCCATGTTTCACAACCGTACAATAAAACAGACCACACATAGCATCTAATCATCCTCTGACATAGTTTCAAATTTAAGTTGTCATCACAGAAGAGCGACTTCATTTTATTAAATGCAATTCTTGCTGTCTCAATTCTGCACCTGATTTCCACATCCGGGTCGATTGGATTATTGGAGCAGACAAATAACTTGTCGTTCGTGTTGGCAATATTGCACACTATCCATGATTAAGAAAGTCGTAAGCTGGAATACCACTTGCAAAGATATCGTTTAATTTCATCGTCTTTCCGAGACGAACGAGGCATTCGACGCAATGTTTTCTCCATTGTCGTAAACTTAACGACATGTCTCCATAACAAGTAGACATATACTACGAGTATATGAATAGATATGACCTAACGGTGATCATGGTTAGGTATACAATTTATCAAGCACTCGGGACAATTATTGACAACGGAGACGCTATTGACCCCACTGTTTTGTTTTTAATAATTTAATTGTTTTCTGATTCAGGAGTTTGCAATACCTCGTAAAAATATTTATTTTGGTTCATCTGAGTATGGATTAGTTAATTTATATCTTCGTCAGACTTGTCATATCTAATTTATATCTTCGTCAGACTTGTCATAGCTAATTTATATCTTTGTCAGACTTGTCATAGTTAATTTATATCTTCGTCAGACTTGTCATAGCTAATTTATGTCTTCGTCAGACTTGTCATAGCTAATTTGTATCTTCGTCAGACTTGTCATAGCTAATTTATATCTTCGTCAGACTTGTCATAGCTAATTTTGCTACTTTAATTTATCTTTGGATCTCTGTTTCACATCCTACATTCTGTATGCCGAGAACACCAAGATACATTAACTTATTGACCTCTTTGTAAATTTATTGTTCGACTCTCAAATCAATCCGCAATAAAATATCTAGATTTATTTGTTTCACTCTATTTCAACTTTATAAAGGAACTCGGCCATTTAGTTTTAGTCATTGGCTATACTCCCTTCGTAAGCAAAAACGCAGCTTTAATTCGGAAATTCTAGGATGAGTCCTGTGACAGCTCACAAATTTGCCCCAATACAACCTTATGTAACGTATTTACCTAAATAACTTGCTATATATTAGAATCGAGGCTTATATTAAAGTTGATAAAATAATTAAAGTTACTGAACATTGTTACAAGGTTGTATTGGGGCAAATTTGTGTACTGTCACAGGACTCATCCTAGAATTTCCAAACTATATAATGGCAAAAGTTAAGTTTTGAGAAAACTGCACTTTTATGTTTTTCATTGCTGCTTAAAAATGTCGTGATTCATAAACGAAAAAGCTGTAAAATGTGATTCATAAGCAAAAACGCATAGGCACTTGCTGTCTTTTTGCTAATGAATCAATTTTATTGTTTTTTAGCTTAGAAAAATCTAGTATTTTGTAAAATTAAAAAAGACATTATGTCAATTTTTGTATTGAAATAAAATGATTTTCTGTATTTTTTTTAATGGATTATGGTTCATAATTTGATATGGAATATTGCCTCATACTTAGTTAAATTTCTGTTAGCTGCGTTTTTGCTTATGACGGCAGTATACATGTTGTATCATCTACGAATCTTACATTAGAATTCTCGTCTATCTAATAACTGTCTCGTAAATAATATAACTTTTTGAAATTAAATTATATTTGTAAATTTTTTATTAAATTATCTTGTTTGATAAATTTTTTGGTACATTACTCGCAAATGCATTAAATTTAACGAACCCGTCACTATCAATAATATAATGATAACAATCCTGACCCATTTTTCACAAGTCAGTGGCTTCAAAATTCTCGTGGACCCCCCCGAGGCACGCGTGCCCAAGGTTAACAACCTCTTACTTCTAATCTGAGAGCTAAAGTCCGCCTGGTGAAGCTAATGAGGACGCCTAACGATAGACTAACTATCTCTGGGTACACAGTACGCCATATTGTTTACGTGGCGGGTTTCCCACGGTATGGAAAAGATACGTGGACAATGGTTTGTCATTAAATTTATCACCCATTTTACTTTCTTTAAACGTTGAATTTTTATCATTGAAATTTTCCATAGAGTTTTTTTTTGTTTTAATTTAATAATATTTAGATTTATAAATGATGCATAATAAAGGGTCTTTCAAATTGAGCGGTTTTTTCAATTCTAATTATTTTAATTCTTGAATAAAACACACAATTTAGTTTGATTTCAAAAAACTTTTTATTGGTCATTGATGTATAATGTATGACATTTAAACACAAAAAAACAATATCCGTTAAATGTTCACCTCTTGCAGCTCCGCAAATGTCCACTCTTTTGTCAAAATTTTCCATGACATTTTGACATAATTGCGGTTCTAACTCGCCAATAACGGGAATGATTTCGTCCTTCAGCTCACAAATTGATCGGGGGTCATTCTTATGACCTAGCTTTTCACGTAACCCTAAAGAAAATAGTCCAATGGTTTCAGATCACATGATCTTGGTGGACAATTAACATAACCGTTTTCGGGGATTACAATACATAAAATAATTCAACAATTTGAATGCGTTGTTGTATTGAATACGACTTCATTTTTATAAATGTCATATAATACACTTCTCAAATGTCACAAGACCCAGGCAAGTTTGTGACGCCATCTGTGTTTAATCCAAGAATTTTAAAAAAAATCTCAATTTTAACCTTTCCTTCCCTGTGTTGGGTATCTTCTACACGTTGCTTCTAATAACCATCAATATCTCTATAAATATAATAAATACAAGGTTAAGATTTTAGGTATTCCTCCATAATATATTTACGCATTGATTTAAAAAATAATATTAATAATAATCAGAATTTATCGACAACATCGTAGGTGTTTTGTGAAGATCGGAAACAAATTCGCATTTAAACGCTGTGAGTGCCTCGACGTTGGGTCTTGACGATAGGTGAAGAGTATGCGGGAAGCGCGACACTATATTCGCATCTCACTCTTGCATACTTCACTGAATTGCGAGGAGCTCAATTGTCTCAATCGTCGCAAGCGTAAGCCACGCCGGGAGTAAGCCACTAGCGCTCCGCGCCGCAGTAGCTTTTGGGCTTGCAATCAGATTAGACCTACGCCCGTTCCGTGAGCGATGCCAGATGGTTTTTTAATGTTTTCAGCAAATAAATCTCAATTATTATAATTTTTAACTTCAATTTTAATTAATTAAGGCGATTATCTATGAATTTTCTTATTTTTCCGATTTAAAATCGCTAATTTTTGATCGCGTACTCACTATCCAACGCTGGAGCGCGCGTTTCAATTTTAGCACCGTAAGGGAAGGGTTAAAGACCCTTTACTTAGATCAGACAGTATCGTAATCTGCTAAGATGATTCCAGTACCAACCAAAAGTGAAACTAAATGGGGAAAGAAACTGAAAGGGGTTGAATAAATGCTGTAGAAATGCATGGAAAGTGGACTTTTATTTTTATTATTCATAAAGAAATCAACGCACATCAATAACTATTTTTTTCTCTTGTTCTAGCTAAGTGTCTGCCTAACGATCTTGCTTTTATGGCTGCAGTTGGAAGAGAGTGACGCGAGGCCTTCCTGGACCTTGCCTGCCCTCAGTTTTGTCAAGAAGTTCCAGGAGATCACGCTGTGTGCGCATGATGTAAGTATTTTCTACTTTCAAGTGAAAAGCTATTGTTTTATCGTTCATTTATAACATTTCTGACTATTTTATAAAATTGTTCTAGTATATAAAATATTGATGGGGGTCAACTACTTACTACTTCTATAAACAAGGCCGCATTAAACACGACAATACCACCCCGACACATCAACTGACAGCTGAATGTTAAAATTATAAAATCTTCACTTGCGATTGTGATTTATTTACCATTACATCAGGACGTGGGAAAAAAGAAATATTTATATAATATAATTGAATTATTACAGTTTGCGCATTATTTAATTTACAAAAGTGAAAATAGTGCGACATCTATCATTACTAATCAGAAATATCTAAATTACTATCGATAGAGTTGTGCTATTAGAGCGACATCTGTTTTTAGACTTTACTTGGTTATTTAGCATTATTTTGTTTGTTCTCAGCCAGTGATTTACAACCAGCATATAAAAGTTAATTTGTTATTTATTTTATCAAACACTTTATGTAACGGTATAAATTCCACTTTATGTAATGGTATAACCCTAGCGATTTCAAAGTTTTCCCCTAATCATCAGGAGAGCACAAAGAAGACTTGTTTGTGCTCCCCTGATGATGAAGTGATTACCTTGAAACCGGTAGAGTTATACCGTTACATAAAATGGAATAAACAATGTTAGATAGAACAAATTACAGTACCCAGCGGTAAGTAATACACATTGGGCTTAAGAAAGAGACTGTCGGCCATAATCAGCTAACTTCGGCTTTATAGAGCGTTGTCTCTGTCACTTGACAACGATTGACAAATCGCGATGGAACACGTGTATGAATGACACGAGACGACGCTATACAAAGCCGAAGTTAGCCGATTATAGCCGACAGTATCTTTCTTAAGAAAGAGATAATCGGCTAACTTCGGCATTGTAGAGCGTCGTCTCTGTCATTCATACATCGTCCATAATCAGCTAATTTCGGCTTTGTAGAGCATCGTGTCTCTGTCACTTGACAACGACTGACGAATTGCGATGGAACACGTATATGAATGACAGAGACGACGCTATACAAAGCCGAAGTTAGCCGATTATGGCCGACAGTCTCTTTCTTAAGAAAGAGATAATCGGCTAACTTCGGCATTGTAGAGTGTCGTCTCTGTCACTTGACAACGACTGACAAATTGCGATGGAACACGTGTAGGAATGACAGAGACGACGCTATACAAAGCCGAAGTTAGCCGATTATAGCCGACAGTGTCTTTCTTAAGAAAGAGATAATCGGCTAACTTCGGCATTGTAGAGCATCGTCTCTGTCACTTGACAACGACTGACAAATCGCGACGGAACACGTGTATGAATGACAGAGACGACCGATTATGGCCGACAGTCTCTTTCTTCAGCCCAATGTGTATTACTTACCGCCGGGTGCTGTATAATGTCTTTAAACCTCCACAGTGTTAATGTCTTATAAATAATATATTAAAGTTAATTTTAAACAATATAATTTCTATTTCAGAGTGACATATTGGAGTTATGCCAAAGATGTGCAAAAGCGACAAAGTCGAATTACGCATATCCGATGTGCTGCGGGGATGAAGAAAACGCCATTCGCTGGTGTAGAGACTACATCTACTTTGGGATCCAGTAACCCTGGACTCCGTCCCATCCTTCACACTTGTATCCATGTCAGAGTAACTACATACAAGCAACACTGCAATCCGCAAGTTGTTCATCTCTTATTGCTAATATTCTATGTATATTTTGGAATCAGCAAAAACAAAGAGGTTAAGATGATGAAAGAATGGTTAATAATACTTCTTCAGTCTTTGGTCAAATTCTGATAAGTGCCAAATTGGAAATATGTGATGTAAATTGTCTTACAGTACCCGGCGTTAAGTAATACACATCGGACTTAAGAAAGAGACAGTCGGCCATAATTGGCTTTATAGAGTGTAGTCTCTGTCGCATGATGCGACTCTAAAACGCTTGACAAATCGTGACGGAACACGTGTACGAATGACAGAGACGACGCTATACAAAGTTGAAGTTAGCCAATTATGGCCGACAGTCTTTTTTTTAAGCCCGATGTGTATTACTTACCGCCGGGTACTGTACGAGTACTTGACCGTTTCAAGTCAATTCTTAAAGAGATTATACCATATATAAAGTTGAAAACTTCTCTAATTGTGAAATATGACTTGTAACTTAATAGAAATTGACATAAGACGACAAACAACAAATTGAAAAGAAAGTTCAAACAATTAAATAACTCTGGTGTAGTAATTCTTAATTATTATAAGTTATTTAAACACTTAACCCTTTTAATCCCAGCATATTTTGTCAAAAAAACAGTAGTTCACGTTTTATTTTTTATCTCCGTTAATATTTAGTTTTATGATTCTCAAAATTTTAAAAATATATATTCAACATAAAAACTTATACGAAAACTTTAGGCCGATGATCTGCCCCGAGGAATTTTTTTCAATACTCCAGTTGGGGCTGGAGATTGGTCCCGTAGGATTAAAAGGGTTAACACTGGATAATGTCAACGGATGAACTATACGGCCTAGTTATAAAAATACCTGTGATTCCAACTCGAGAGATGTAAATTAAATTCCCTTCGGTTTCCAATTTTTTTAAAACGGGCATCGGTACGTTTTTCATTTAAGGTTTCTTTTACATCTTTGTAGTTGGTTTGAAGAGATTTCCACGTGGTAATAAGCCCACCAGGTTGTACTGTATACAACTAAATGTAAAACAATACAAACTGCGAAAGTTTATAACAAATATTGTAAAAATGTTACGTAAGATCGGTCGCCAATATTGGATATATGAATTCATCATGAAAAAAATCTTGTTAAATGCAAACTATTTTGATATTCAAATGTAACTATAGCTAGGAAATTATAGGACGAGTCCTGTGACAGCTCACAAATTTGTACAATATTTACCTAAAAAAACTTGCTATTTATTAGAATTGAGGCTTATATTAAAGTTGATAAAATAATTAAAATTACTGAACATCGTTACAAGGTTGTATATTGGGGCAAATTTGTGTGCTGTCACAGGACTCATCCTAGAATTTCGGAACTATAAGTTACATTTTCAATCATTTTTGTAACTCGACGAAAAATCTCGATTAAAACTTTTCGTATGCGCGCTACAAAAAAAAAAACAGAAACTTAAGTAGAGTTTGTACGAAAATAGCAAAAAGTTTAATACATAAATTGTTCTTTTGAAGCGTTACGTGAATAAAAATTATTTCGAAATGCAGCATATATCGTCGGGTTTCTGACATTTTACCGTTTCTAATATATTTCAATTGAAAAGTCGAAACTCTTTTTAATAAAAGCATCTGGGCACTTTCGAACTGTGGGGAAAATTGAATTTTCAAATTTTTATCAGACACGTAAATTGACCGTTTTCATAATAATTACCGTTAAAATCTTATTTAATATTTACCAACTTGTGCCAGAAACCCGACGTTATCATTTGTTTTCAACAAACACTTTTTGCATTTTACTTTAAATAAAAAATTGGCAGATAATGAGTTTTATACCAAACGGCAAATAAATATTTTCAACATAGAGACATCTATGAATGATTAATTACACAAAATAGTTTTTGTTCCAAACTCAATTCACAGATATCACTCTAATGGCCGCTAGATACGATGGTCATTGGTTGATAAAAAAATATTATTTCAAAGTAAAGTAAATAAAATATTATGTGGCGCTCTACAAATTTCATGCGATTTTTGTATAGTATCTAACAAACATAACTGTTTTTAATCGACATTTTTTGTTGAATTACATTGATTATTGAAAATTCAGTTAGGAAAGTACTATAGCTTACCAATATATTTAATCCCTTGTCGTCAATGGTAGATTGTTTTCTGACACTATATTAGTAAATAATTATTAAAAATATGCAAAATTGAGAGACAGGTTTGCTATTCAAAAAAGAAAATAAACTCAGGGAAAATGGCTTCCAGTTTTAAGTTTTATAAATACAAAAAAATAATATTGAATCAAATTTGTACATACGAGGCATATCCAGAAAGTAAGTGTACTGAATTTTTGTAGGTTACAATTTTTTTTATTTAAACAAAAAAATTACGTGGTTACCGTAGTACATATGTAAGCTATTTTTCGACATAGTCGCCATTCCTCTCAATGCAGGTGGTGAAGCGGGGTATCAACTTTTTGATGCCTTCCTCGAAGTAGTTTCCCGCCAACCCCTCCGTCCACTTCTCCACCTCCTCATTTACCTCCTCGTCGGTTGAAAACCTTTTTCCACCCATGTGCAGCTTCAGGGAGGTAAAGATATAGTAATCTGAAGGTGCTAGGTCAGGGGAATGCGCGGGATGGTTCAGGACATCCCATTTAAACGAGGCGAGCAGTTCCGTCTGGCATTGTCGTGCAACAAGCAAACTCCCTTTGTCAGCATGCCTCTCCTCTTGTTCTGAATCGCCCTCCGCAATTTTTTTAGAGTCTCACAGTATCTTGCAGAGTTGATGGTCTCCCCTTGAGGCATATATTCAATTAAAATTATGCCTTGACAGTCCCAAAACACGGATGCCATGATTTTCTTGGCTGATATTGTGGTTTTGAACTTTTTGGCGGAGGGTGAAGAGGTGTGACGCCACTGTTGAGACTGCCTTTTGGTTTCAGGCGTGTAGTGTGCAACCCAAGTTTCATCTCCAGTAACGATGGAGTGGAGAAATTCATCTCCATGGAGTTTGCAGCGCCTCAAAAACTCTTGCCCGGCCTCCACTCGATTCTTGGCGGGAGATGGGGTTGACATTTTTCACGAAACGTGTTGTCGCGTCGACACTTCTCAACGTACTGACCTCGAACCGGTCTCGTTGCGGAGGGGAAGGGTCAGGCTACACGGAAGTGTAGCCAACATGTCGAAAATAAAATCCATCCGGTCGTGAGAGTCTCAGTACACTTACTTTCTGGATACGCCTCGTATTTCCAAATCCAGATAAAGAATAATGCTAAATTCTTTTATGAGTTAAAAAAATCACAAAAACTTAAATATACATTTTTAAGAAGTATTTTTTAATAAACTTTATATGAGGTTTATGAGAGTTTATGAAGAAAATATTTTGTACTTTTCTCTTGCGATATTTCAAATACACTTCAAATAAATTAACAGTATCAAAAAAAAACCTATATCAAAACTATACCCTTAATGTAAAATACAAAAATTCAGTTAATTTTTTTCAACAATCTAATTCTTACAATTTGTAAACCATTGAAATCTTCAAGTGGTTTTAACACCGTACAAAATTATATGACTTAGCTAAATCCATACCGGTCTATTGTATTAGGCGTGACTCTCTCTCTTAACTGTGGTCGTATGGCAAGTTTGCTTGGGCAAACTTCACAATGATCAATCTATGATTTAGATAATTGCAAGCAGGCAACTTGACAATCTGACTTTGACATTTCAAAATAATTGCAAACTAACCTTGTCATACAGCAGACATGCTACTGCACGATTACGATTAAGTGAGAATTCATCTTTAATGTAGAACCACTCCGGATTTAGTAGATATTGTAGTTCCTCTTACAGTAAAATTGACATTTCTATACTTGAGAAAATGTAGCATGGTCTCTGTGACAGTTCACAAATTTGCCCCAATACAACCTTGTAACAACGTTCAGTAATTTTTAATTATTTTATCAACTTTAAATATAAGCCTCGATTCTAATAAATAGCAAGTTATTTAGGTAAATACATTACGTAAAACTACCAATAATGACAAACTAATACAGCTTGTTAGAAATTAGCAAAAATGTGGCAGTTTGTTAAAATCAAATAATATTTGGTGACGTTTGTCAAAAGTCACTACGTTAGTCCGCATTGGCTAGGGATGGGGTATACGAAAATTGAATTTTCGATTTTTTTATACCTAAAATTAAATGTTCATAATTAGCATTAATTCATAGTGGATCTTGGCCTGTTTAAAGATAGATACAAATCATACAATACATTAGAAAGTCAGTTTAATGAAAATTAGGAATTACAACGTCAGTTTAGAGAAAAACAACTTTTCGATTTATAAAAAAAGTATTCAATTTGTAAAAAAAAAAACGATTTAACCCCATCCCTTTGAGACATGACATTTCAAATGTCACAAGGACCATCCTACATTTTCTCAAGTATAGTTATTGTATTCTAAAATTATATATATATATTATAATTTTGTATTGTCAATCTTTTTTTATGATAAAAACCTTTCAATTTTCCTTATATATCTAAACAAAATGGCGATAATGTTTGCAGCCAAAGCGTAAATTAGTTCCTTGATGTCGTGTGAGAGGTTGAGAGAAGAAATACCATTTGGTAGTCCTAATATTCTTATAAATATCTTCGGATGAAAAGCGTTTGTTGTCGAGTGGAAGAAATGAAAGAAACGAAAGGGAAAGAAAGAATAATATATTTATTTTGAGAGATAACCGAAAAGGATGAACTGAGGAATGTAAATGTAAAACTGACACTATCTAATAAAATCGTATCTTAAAAAATAAAACAAAACTCATTTTCTTATAGCTTCACAACTTATCAAGTTGACGAGAATTTGTGTTTCAAAGAATCAACAAATGATAAAAAGCATCAACTAGTTTTCTCATGTTTATGTGTCCTCAGTAAGATACAGGCAAAAGCCTAGGTTACTAGGCTTTTGCCTGTATCTTATTGAGCCTTTGCCTGTATCTTTACGACAAATGAAAGACAACAAACCCAGATCCTTGTTAATTGAATGTTAACTTTATTATCTGTTATTATAAGTCGATTGTCTTTTTTTTCATAAATCATATACTTTATATAAATAAATAAATAGCAACATTGTCCAAGATTCGTATTTATGTTATTAACACTTGCCACCCTGTGATGGATAGCGAGTGACCAGGACTTATATTTTATTTGATTATTCGACGTTTTGATACACAGTAAAATGATTTTTATAGCTAATTACAAAAAAATAACCTAGCAGATTTTGCATAATTTTAATTTAAAATATACATTTTTTACTGGACGCTTAGTGTCCAGCACCGTGGCTGGCGGAGTTTTTAAGCACAGTAAGGCAAGTGTTAACCACTTAAAAGTCGAATTTTTAAAGCGCGATGTAACACAATGACGAACTGTGAACGAATAAATTCTATACGAAAATATATTCCGTTTGGAGAAAACAAGTCGAAACATGAGCTGCCCAAACGACGGTTGAAAGAAACACTCCCAACGAATCGAAACAAAATTTGCCCGAACGAGGCTCAGGCCTGGCAGTATAAAAAGAAACTTCGGGCAAAACTGTCAAGTGGTTAAAATTTTACAAGACCGATTTACATTAAAGCTTTTTGGAAGAATTCGTTAAAAGCTATCATAATAATAGCCACGATAGTTCAATGCTTCGCAAACTAATAACGAAAAATTATTAACTGCTTTCTCAAATATTTAATTTTTTTTATTTTGCGCACCGGAAAGGATAAACAATTTTTCATGTAAGCAATATTTCACTGTTTGCTGACTGACAAAAAATAATTATAAAAGAAATATGTATATTAACCCTTCCCTTACGGTGATAAAAATAATACGCGTGCTCCGGTGTTGGGTAGTGAGTACGCAATAAAAAATTAGCGATTTTAAATCGGAAAAATAAGATCATTCATAGATAATCCCCTTAATTAATTATAATGGAAGTTAAAAATTATAATAATTGAGATTTATTTGCTGAAAACATTAAAAAAACCATCTGGCAACGCTCACGGAACGGGCGTACGTCTAACCTATTTACAAGCATAGAAGCTACTAGTGGCGCGGAATGCCAGTCGCATACCCCGGCGCTTACGCTTATGCTTGCGACGTTGAGACAATTCAGCTCCTCGCAATTCAGTCTAGTATGCAAGAGTGAGATGCGAATATAGTGTCGCGCTTTCCGCATACTATTCACACTATCGTCAAGACGAGGCACTCGCAGCGTTTAAATGCGAATTTGTTTTCGATCTTTACAAAACACCTTGATGTAGTCGATAAATTCTGATTATTATTAATATTATTTTTTAAATCAATGCGTAAATATATTATGGAGGAATACCTAAAATCTTAACCTTGTATTTATAATATTTATAGAGATATTGATGGTTATTAGAAGCAACGTGTAGAAGATACCCAACACAGGGAAGGAAAGGTTAAACTACACATGATTCTATAACCTTCAATATTGAAATAAATATTAATTCATATATTTTTAAAGAGTTCACTTGCTAATAATACTTTATATTCATTGTAGAATCCATCAAAAAAAAAAAAACATATTTGTTATTTGCTATTTCACTAATTAATCCCCGTGACACATGTTTCTACCTCCTGTCTCGAGGTTTTTTTCAGGTGGGATTTTCCACCTGAAGAAAGCGTTGAGATACGAGATTAATGTAATCATTGGAATAGTAAAGTAATTTATTATCAAATATTCTTATTTGTAGTTTTACAAAGTTAATGATAAAAATCTCGATAACATTTATGAATTAATTAATATGTTAAAAGAAAAATGACACTAAACATTTTAATAGAGTGTGAACAGTTTTGCATTTACAACCTTGTGTTTGATTTGAACGATGTGCGATTAGTGGAATGATTTTTGTTATTTCGTAAGCTTAAGTAATTTTATATTTTTAAAATGAAGATATTAGTAATTAAAACTAAATATTTACGAGTAAAATAGGGACTGAGAAATTATACAAACCCTAATTACTGTAAAATTGTAATATTCTGATTTTTATTGATTCAATGTATGGAAAATATCTTTTCTTTTATTTTAAATTAAATAAAATACATTCGATCTCATATGAAAGTCAAATGAATTAGTAAAAAAAGAATATTCATAAAATTAAAATTACAAAAATTCAACTTTATATGAATATTAGGTTTTAACATACGTTGTGTCCGTTTTTTTCCAAATTAAAAATGAGCACCAAAAGTAAAACAAAATGGTAAAGGTTATACGTCATTCGAAAGAAAATTTTCTGCTCTACAAGATATTGTGTTTGCTTTTACGTTACATATATTAATATATTTGATTACAAACCTTCAAAATGGAATGTCAAGTAGACGAAAGTGAGCATTTTTGACAACGTTCGACAATTGATTTTTGTTGTTTTCACTCAAAACATGTGGAACCTAAGCGCCGAACTTCTGGACTTTTCCCATTGATTAAAGATGGTGGTATACAGTCATGTGACTATAATTCATCTGCTCAGCCAATTCTACGGTGGTTTGAAAGGGATCTTCATGGTTTAAGTGGTCCTCATTGAAGTCCACTGGTCGTCCGGGACGCTCCATGTCTATCAGGTCGAAATTACCGTCTTTGAAACGAAAAAAACCACCGACGAGCTGTCCTTTCATTCATAACATCTTCACCGTACACTTCGCAAATATCGCGAGCAGCTTTGGCAGCTTTATTCCCTCGATTGAACGTGAACAGAATGAGGTGTCGAAAATGCTCACTTTCGTCTACTTGACATTCCATTTTGAAGGCCTGTAATCAAATAAAATAATATATGTAACGTAAAAGCAAACACAATATCTTGTAGAGCAGAAAATTTTCTTTCGAATGACGTATAACCTTTACCATTTTGTTTTACTTTTGGTGCTCATTTTTAATTTGGAAAAAAACGGACACAACCCAATAATATTTAAAAAAACAAATTTTGAATAATTCTGAAAAAGCACTCACTATACTACAGTTTTAAGCAAAAAAAAACAGTGACTGAAAAATTGTCAAAACTATTTAACAATTAATTATTAAAAATATATATATAATATTATAATCTATGTTATTTAATATGTACCTAAAAACTTAAAAATTGGACACCGTTTAAAAAGGTTTATGTCCTAATGATATTCCTATGGTAAAAGGTTCCTTGATTTCTTAAAATTACTATTAAGTTAAGAACTTAGGTTAAGTTATTATTAATGTGTTTAGTCTTAGAATAAAACTTAAATCTAAAAAATTTATTGTACTTGAAAAGGATACAAAATCAAATACTTATATTAATTCACATTTGATTGTCTCTGGAAGTTTAAGCTATTGATAGTCTAATTTTTAAGAATGATCAAAATCCTATCACACTTACAATGGGTCTTTTAAAAATCCTATCACATTTACAAAGGGTCTATTAAAAATCCTATCACATTTACAAAAGGTCTATCAAAAAGAGTTGAAATTTCATTTGCACAAAGTAGATTCTTTCCCAGTTTTCTCAAGTGGTTTTCTTGTATCTGAGTTGAATTTTTTATAAAGATCTTTATAAAAAATTTAACTCAGATTATAATAATAATTTGAAAATCTGTAATAATATTGTTCCGAAAGTAATAAAATTTAACGTAAATTAAGTACAGTAGTCTTCTCTTGAACATAAATTAAGTACAGTAGTCTTCTCTTGAACATAAATTAAGTACAGTAGTCTTCTCTTGAACATAAATTAAGTACAGTAGTCTTCTCTTGAACATAAATTAAGTACAGTAGTCTTCTCTTGAACATAAATTAAGTACAGTAGTCTTCTCTTGAACATAAATTAAGTACAGTAGTCTTCTCTTGAACATAAATTAAGTACAGTAGTCTTCTCTTGAACGTAAATTAAGTACAATACATCCCAAGACTCTCAGGGATTGCCAAAAACCGTGGATAATACCGAACCCTTTATAAACTGCGGTTTTTTTTTCTTTATCTATACCATATCTATAACGATGTTTAATTTATAAATTAACCCTTATCTTGGCAAAGTTCAATTTATCCAAACATGCCTTAACTATAAATAATACATTGTTTGGTTAATTTTATTATTTGAAGACACATCAATGGGTGTATACAAATCAAAGAGTTAAACTTATCAATCCACCATTCTCTTTCGGCAATCTTTTGATTTTCATTTTATAGCTTTTTTTAGAATTCAACTTGTGCTAGGTTTTGCCTCGACAGTTAGCCTTATTCCCATATGACACGTAACCTTTACTTTGATCAAAAGGGGGGACAGATTTTGTGCCTTGCCCCTTAACGCGTAAGACCCTCGCTACACCACTGAATATCAATCAAAAAGCAAATACAGAAATAATGTCATTAGTTTTTCACTTCACACATAAATTGAGACATTTTCAATTCATAGTTTTTTAGCGTTGTACATGTTTAATATTTGTATAGGGTAGCGCAGAGGAAACATATGTTTTTTGAATGGCTAGTATTTTGCAAAGAGAGGGAACGCATGTTTTATATTTAAGCGTAACATTGTTTATTTTCAAGATAATTTTTTGATGAATACAGGTAAATGAAGTAATAATATTGCACCTTTAAATTAATTGTGAAAAATAATGTCAGGCAAGTGAAGTGTTGCCCTTCTTCGCGGTCACATATCTGCAGCCTCTCTTGAAAATTATACATCACTCTCACAAACATTTCTTCTGGTATTCCTTCGATTCCTTGACGAATAGAAACTTTCAGTGGGCGAAGAAGGGCAACACTTTACGTGCCTAACATTATTTTTCACAATTAATTTAAAGGTGCAATATTATTACTTCATTTACCTGTATTCGTCACAAAATTATCTTGAAAATAAACAATGTTACACTTAAATGAAAAACATGCGTTTCCTCTCTTTGCAAAATACTAGCCATTCAAAAAACATGCGTTTCCTCTGCGCCACCCTGTATATTCAGTGTTTTTATTATTTCAATATTGTAAACACTGTACAGTGCCTGACGGTAAGAAATACACATCATTTTTAGAGCCTTGTCTCTGTCGCACGATGCGCTAACCGCTTCGTGACTACGATACCAGACTGTCAGCGCATCGTGCGACAGAGATGACGCTCTACAAACTATATGTATTACTTACCGCCGGGTACTGTAAGTAAATATTGATCTTAAATGAAATAAATACTATGTTATAGCAGAGAAATTAGATATTACAAATGGTTCATCAGCGGTGTTGCAATTACACATACGATATCATCAGGTTTCTGACACAAATTCGTAACTTACATTTGACTAATATTTCCCGAGTTTCAGTGTTGACACTGTAAAAATTCATGTTAATTCAAATATAATTAAAATTGAAACACTTTTTAATCAATTTGAAAATATACATTTAACCCAACTAGTTTCAAGTCATATGCGACTTATCTTCAGGAGTATTCTTAACTAGTTAGTTCGGAGTATACCCGAAAATGAGTCGCATATGACTTGAAACTAGTTGGGTTAAATATATATTTCCTAGTATATAAACAGTGTTTCAATTTACATTTGACTGGAACTTATATAGTTTTTAACTGTGTAAAACTTGTATTTCTATTTGAAATATCTATTTCAATTTTTTGTCAGACATACACATTGATTATTTGATGATAATAACCAAAGTATCTAATTTTGTAGTTATCAAATTGTGTCAGAAAACGGATGATAACGTTACTTTATAACTTCTAAGTTAACTATTTTATAACTGTAAACTGTTTACTCATATTTAAAATTCCTAATAGTTGTAAGAAACTTGTAATTTAATAATAATTATAATATGTATAGAAGTAGCAGTAAATACTATATAAATAAATACAGGCAACCCTGCAAAGGTACGAACATGACAAACGGTAGAATGACGCAAAACTAAATTCAACAGATATCAAATTCCCTACCTGGCTATTTGATGAGAGAAAAGCATACGAATTATGCAGCATAACCTCAAAATTACATCTTTACAATCTTTTATAACCTTAACTGGTTTTTACGATATTTTATCCTACAATTTATGTATATTTATTTACGGTTAATTTTGCCTTTTAATAAGCTTTACAAAATACATTTAAAATTCAAATTTCAAGCAAACACATAAGTACAAGATGTTACCGTCAAGATATAAATATCCAAAAACCAACACGATTCATATAATTTGAAATCAAAAAGAAATTCATACTTACTACTGCACACAACAGGCCAAGGCCCAGAAGGCCTTGGGCTATATGTCGTCCAAGAAAGAAAAAAAACATGATATACTTCAATAACGTATTTCAATAAACATGTTTACATTTATATTAAAAATTTTAATATCGAATTTTATTTCTTTTGAAATCTAATAATTGAACAACGTTTTCTTGAAATCTAATAATTGAACTACTTTCTCTTGAAATCTAAGAATTGAACCACTTTCTCTTGGAATCTAATAATTGAACAACTTTCTCTTGAAATCTAATAATTGAACTACTTTCTCTTAAAATCTAATAATTGAACCACTATATCTTGAAATCTAATAATTATACCACTTTCTCTTGAAATCGAATAATTGAACCACTTTCTTTTGAAATCTAATAATTGAATCACTTTCTCTTGGAATCTAATAATTGAACAACTTTCTCTTGAAATCTAATAATTGAACTACTTTCTCTTAAAATCTAATAATTGAACCACTTTCTCTTGGAATCTAATAATTGAACAACTTTCTCTTGAAATCTAATAATTGAACTACTTTCTCTTAAAATCTAATAATTGAACCACTATATCTTGAAATCTAATAATTATACCACTTTCTCTTGAAATCGAATAATTGAACCACTTTCTTTTGAAATCTAATAATTGAATCACTTTCTCTTGAAATCTAATAATTGAACCACTTTCTTTTGAAATCTGATAATTGAACCACTTTCTCTTGATATCTTATAATTGAACCACTTTCTCTTGAAATCTAATAATTAAACCACTTTCTTTTGAAATCTGATAATTGAACCACTTTCTCTTGATATCTTATAATTGAACCACTATCACTTGAAATCTAATAATTGAACTACTTTCTCTTAAAATCTAATAATTGAACCACTATATCTTGAAATCTAATAATTATACCACTTTCTCTTGAAATCGAATAATTGAACCACTTTCTTTTGAAATCTAATAATTGAATCACTTTCTCTTGAAATCTAATAATTGAACCCCTTTCTCTTGAAATCTAATAATTGAACAACTTTCTCTTGAAATCTAATAATTGAACCACTTTCTTTTGAAATCTAATAATTTAAACACTTTCTCTTAAAATTTAACAACTTTCTCTTGAAATTTAATAGTTGAATAACTTTCTCTTGAAATCTAATAATTGGAATTTAGTATAATACATTTACCGAATGTCATATTTTTATGCGTATTATTTTAACTGCTAACCTAAAAATTTTGTTAAATAACAACACTATTTTTACAAGTAAAAAACTTATGTAATAATCACAAATTTTCACTTCTTCAAATTATATAGTTTTTAGATTGTTTTTGGTTTAAAATTCGTCGTGCATTTAATTTATTTTGCTCATTTAAAATCTTAATATGTATATAAATAATTGTTAATCTAAAAACTGGCATAAAATTTAGATATCTTACATACATATTCCTGTCATAACAATTTATTTATATTTTTGATATAAAAAATGTAATTTGGGGGTTTTACTGTTTACGTTAAATTTGCACCTCTTCGCCGCTAGGGGATGTCGCCTGGCAGTTTCATAAAGAAGTAAATAAGTTGCCTGGATTATTTGTATAATATTTGGAACAGGTGTTTTTTTATAGTAAAGAACAGGTAATAGAATGTAAAAGAATGAAGGATGAAGATAAAGAAAGTGATGAAATCCTTGATTCATATAAAATATGGCTGTGAACTAACTATTCTTTATATTATTAAATGACAAATATAATCGATTAAATGTTTTTTCAATTTTTACCTTAAAACTATCCTTTCATACAATTTATGTAATTTCTTCATAAAACACTTCTATTGAGATATTTGAGGGCAATCTGGAAAGTAATTTACATTTTAATGTAGCGTATGAAGGAGTGGAGGTAATGACGCCATCTTAATGCAACAGTGTGGTGTGACTCCGTACGCATCTAGCAGTGGCAGAGAGAGGTTTGTATCGCTATTTCTTGTTTAAAACAAGTGTTTAAAATTCGTGCTGCAATTAATAATTCCGCCAGCTGTGACGTACGCTGAGAAATAAGATTTCTGTTAGCCAGAAACTGGTTGAAATCCATCATCAACTTTGTGAAGTTTATGGAAAGAATTTAACCCTTCCCTTACGGTGCTAAAATTGAAACGCGCGCTCCGGCGTTGGGTAGTGAGTACGCAATAAAAAATTAGCGATTTTAAATCGGAAAAATAAGAACATTCATAGATAATCCCCTTAATTAATTATAATTGAAGTTAAAAATTATAATAATTGAGATTTATTTGCTGAAAACATTAAAAAACCATCTGGCAACGCTCACGGAACGGGCGTAGGTCTAGTCTGGTTGCAAGCCCAAAAGCTACTGCGGCGCGGAGCGCTAGTGGCTTACTCCCGGCGTGGCTTACGCTTGCGACGATTGAGACAATTGAGCTCCTCGCAATTCAGTGAAGTATGCAAAAGTGAGTTGCGAATATAGTGTCGCGATTCCCGCATACTCTTCACATATCGTCAAGACCCAAGATCGAGGCACTCACAGCGTTTAAATGCGAATTTGTTTACGATCTTCACAAAACACCTACAATGTAGTCGATAAATTCTGATTATTATTAATATTATTTTTTAAATCAATGCGTAAATATATTATGGAGGAATACCTAAAATCTTAACCTTGTATTTATTATATTTATAGAGATATTGATGGTTATTAGAAGCAACGTGTAGAAGATACCCAACACAGGGAAGGAAAGGTTAATGAGTGAGGGTGGTGTGAGATAATGGTATGGTTTGTTTAAAAATGGGCAGACCAATGTTCATGATGAAGAGACAAGTGGCCAGTTGGCTGTCGTAAATGATGAACTGGTTCAGAAGATTGACAATAAACTTCGAGAGAGCCGGCGATTCATTATTTCAGAGCTTTATGATTCTTCTTCAACTTTCTGTAGACTCAAGAGTCTGTTATTACAGGATTATCCTCTTGTGATGCTGAGCTTCAGCTATCTCTTCATCGTTTCGGGAGTCTCCTTGGTGAACGCCCTCCAACCGGTACCCCATGCAGAGCTACGTATTTAATTCTTGTGGAATTCATTCTCTGTACATGTTGATACTAAAATCGTCGACGCTGTCGTCCCCATCTGACCACATCTTGGACCTCACAGACCTCTCGGATTGTGGTGTTCCTTACACGATTGCGCAAAGTCTTCCCAGCAATAGCACGTAGAATTGTCATTTCTGTTGTCCTTAGCATACTTTTGATTTTGACAGTGTCCGCCCTCGCTTTGATGCCGTATGTGAGGATAGGTCGCACACAGGTCTTATAAAGCTTTATGATTATTTCCTCAAATCTCTCATTCGATTCTTCGTGAAGTGATGGCTATAAGAAGTGATGTGCCCAATGGGTGCCTAAACTTCTTTCAGAACTACACAAGACACAAAAATGGGGTCGGCATTAATCATTTTTGAGCATCGCAACATTGATGGTAATGAAACCGTGTTAGGCTTTTTTGGATAAAATTATTATGGGAGATGAAACTTGAGTTTTATACGTCAATGTTGAGAGAGAAAATTGATCAATAGAGTGGGGCCATACTCACTAAGAAAACCAAAATATTAGCAACCTTTTTCTGCCAAGAAAGGCACGACAACTGTGTTTCGGGACACAAGAGGAGTATTGTTGGTTAATTTCATGAATCGTGGTCCCACAATCAATTCAAAAGTATTTTGTGAAACATAAAAAAGTTAAAAAGGGTCATTGAAAACAAACATCAAGGTGTGTTGAGCTTTGGTGTTGTTTTCGTGCAGGACAATATGTGTTCACATACTGCCGAGTGTATTCAAACTTTGTTATGACAATTCAAGTGGAACGTGTTTGATCAGATTTGGCACGTAGTGATTACCATCTCTTCATGAACATGAAGGATTGGCTTGCATTCTAGCACTTTGGCGACGAAGAGTTGCAGTACAGTATGGAGGGGTGCCAATGTTACAGTTAAAATTTGATACCTATACCCTCAGTAGTATATCAACTAGAGTCGATAGAAGACGTGTTGTTTCGTTATATTCTGAAATGTTAAAAATTTAATATTGCACGATTATCAAATTTCTTTCAAAAAAGGGAAAAGGTTACAAGATAAAAGACCAAAAAAAATTGGGACGTGAACTTTTCAAAACCATACCAAAAGAAGGTGTGTGCTTTTTAAAACCACATTGTTTCGAATTCTGCACAATCATCTTGGCATGAATAAGGTGAGCATAAGATGAGTGCCAAAACTCTTGAGTGCTGTCCAAAGGCAAAGACATGTTGAGTAATGCAATAAATTTATAATGCTCTTTGATGGGAAATAAGAATGAATATTTCAGTCAATTATATATACACAGGGGACGAAATTATGGTTTTATACCATGATTCTTTGACAAATAGGAATTTGATGGAGTGACGCCATCCGGGATCACCATGGTCAAAAAGTACCAAGGTGACACAAGCCTCAAAAAAAAGATTATGGTAACAATTTTTTAAGATCGTTAGGGAAACTACCTTTTAATTTCAAAGAGTGAAATACATACAATACTGGTAAGTATTGTATGTCATCATTGTAAAATTTAAAAGATGTCACAAAAACAAAACGTGGAGGAATACTGTCACGAGGCGTGAGATTATTGTAAATAAAACAATCTTATCTTTGAAGTTTTATTTTCTCGTATGTCATTATTTTTAAATTTAAAAGATGTCACAAAAACAAAACGTGGAGGAATACTGTCACGAGGCGTGAGATTATTGTAAATAAAACAAGCTTATCTTTGAAGTTTTATTTTCTCGTATGTCATTATTTTTAAATTTAAAAGATGTCACAAAAACAAAACGTGGAGGAATACTGTCACGAGGCGTGAGATTATTGTAAATAAAACAATCTTATCTTTGAAGTTTTATTTTCTCGTATGTCATTATTTTTAAATTTAAAAGATGTCACAAAAACAAAACGTGCAGGAATACTGTCACGAGGCGTGAGATTATTGTAAATAAAACAAGCTTATCTTTGAAGTTTTATTTTCTCGTATGTCATTATTTTTAAATTTAAAAGATGTCACAAAAACAAAACGTGGAGGAATACTGTCACGAGGCGTGAGATTATTGTAAATAAAACAATCTTATCTTTGAAGTTTTATTTTCTCGTATGTCATTATTGTAAAATTTAAAAGATGTCACAAAAACAAAACGTGGAAGAATACTGTCACGAGGCGTGAGATTATTGTAAATAAAACAATCTTATCTTTGAAGTTTTATTTTCTCGTATGTCATTATTTTTAAATTTAAAAGATGTCACAAAAACAAAACGTGGAGGAATACTGTCACGAGGCGTGAGATTATTGTAAATAAAACAAGCTTATCTTTGAAGTTTTATTTTATAAAAGAAGAAAATGTAAACACAAAATGAAAAATAATTCTTAATATTCTTTGTAGTAATGTGGAGCCAATTCAGTAAGCCATTCCTTCTGGATTACCACCAGGTCCTTCATGTAAATCTTGTCTGAGGAGCTCTGCACTTCCGAGAAGAGAACCCTGGAATTATTGAAGATAACTTCATTCATTCATTTGTATAATACTTCTCTACTCACTTGATGACGCAGACACATGATACATTGGGCTTTAGGTGGAATGGTATGTATGTAGTGTTCATATACAATCATAAATTTTGTAGTGTTCATAAACAATTATAGTGTAGTGTAATGTTCATATACAATCATAAATTTTGTAGTGTTCATAAACAATTATAGTGTAGTGTTCATATACAATCATAAATTTTGTAATGTTGATAAACAATTATAGTGTAATGTTCATATACAATCATAAATTTTGTAGTGTTCATAAACAATCATAGTGTAGTGTGCATATACAATCATAAATTTTGTAGTGTTCATAAACAATTATAGTGTAGTTTAATGTTCATATACAATCATAAATTTTGTAGTGTTCATAAACAATTATAGTGTAGTTTAATGTTCATATACAATCATAAATTTTGTAGTGTTCATAAACAATCATAGTATAGTGTATTGTAGTGTTGGTTCAATATCACTTCCATTCTATAGAGATGAAATGAAAAGAAATAGCAACTATCCAATTGCATTCTCATCTCCGAACTGAGATTTTGATTTCAAGATGAAAAAAAAGGGCTATAAATTACCACTGAGGTTGCTGGGCATTGTAGAGACAGCTGAGGGGGCTGATATGGAGGTCGATGTGATGGGCCCCCAAGATGCGGTAGCTCCCAGAGTGATGCAGGAAGGCAGCCGTCATGAACATGCCAGAACACAGGCAGCGGAGGATGCTCTCCATTTTAGCTGAAACGTGATAAATCCATCTTGAATTAAAATTCTGCAATGATATTGTCATACAAAATACAAACTAGTACATATTTTCAGCAATATATGAACCGAATCGAGGTCTGCAATTTATTAATTTTGAAACAATTAATGTTTTTATTTTTGTCTCAAAAGCAATTTAAGTAAACCCTTAACCTTTTCCTACCAGGCATGGAATAAATGGTGTATATCTATATCATAGACTAGACTTATTTCCTTACCAGGCATGGAATAAATGGTGTAAATCTATAGACCAGACTTATTTGGAATAAATGGTGTATATCTATATCATAGACTAGACTTATTTCCTTACCAGGCATGGAATAAATGGTGTATATCTATAGACCAGACTTATTTTCCTACCAGGCATTGAATAAATGGTGTATATCTATATCATAGACTAGCCTTATTTCCCTACCAGGCATGGAATAAATGGTGTATATCTATAGACCAGACTTATTTTCCTACCAGGCATAGAATAAATGGTGTATATCTATATCATAGACTAGACTTATTTCCCTACCAGGCATGGAATAAATGGTGTGTATTTATAGACCAGACTTATTTTCCTACCAGACATGGAATAAATGGTGTATATCTATATCATAGACAAGACTTATTTCCCTACCAGGCATGGAATAAATGGTGTATATCTATAGACCAGACTTATTTTCCTACCAGGCATGGAATAAATGGTGTATATCTATAGACCAGACTTATTTTCCTACCAGGCATCGAATAAATGGTGTATATCTATAGACCAGACTTATTTTCCTACCAGGCATGGAATAAATGGTGTATATCTATATCATAGACTAGACTTATTTCCCTACCAGGCATGGAATAAATGGTGTATATCTATAGACCAGACTTATTTTCCTACCAGGCATAGAATAAATGGTGTATATCTATATCATAGACTAGACTTATTTCCCTACCAGGCATGGAATAAATGGTGTATATCTATAGACCAGACTTATTTTCCTACCAGGCATAGAATAAATGGTGTATATCTATATCATAGACTAGACTTATTTCCCTACCAGGCATGGAATAAATGGTGTGTATTTATAGACCAGACTTATTTTCCTACCAGGCATGGAATAAATGGTGTATATCTATATCATAGACTAGACTTATTTCCCTACCAGGCATGGAATAAATGGTGTATATCTATATCATAGACCAGACTTATATTCCTACCAGGCATGGAATAAATGGTGTATATCTATAGACCAGACTTATTTTCCTACCAGGCATCGAATAAATGGTGTATATCTATATCATAGACTAGACTTATTTCCCTACCAGGCATGGAATAAATGGTGTATATCTATAGACCAGACTTATTTTCCTACCAGCCATGGAATAAATGGTGTATATCTATAGACCAGACTCATTTTCCTACCAGCCATGGAATAAACGGTGTATACCTATAGACCAGACTTATTTTCCTACCAGCCATGGAATAAATGGTGTATATCTATAGACCAGACTTATTTTCCTACCAGGCATGGAATAAATGGTGTATATCTATATCATAGACCAGACTTATATTCCTACCAGGCATGAAATAAATGGTGTATATCTATATCATAGACTAGACTTATTTCCCTACCAGGCATGGAATAAATGGTGTATATCTATAGATCAGACTTCTTTTCCTACCAGGCATGGAATAAATGGTGTATATCTATAGACCAGACTTATTTTCCTACCAGGCATGGAATAAATGGTGTATATCTATAGACTAGACTTATTTTCCTATCAGGCATGGAATAAATGGTGTATATCTATATCATAGACCAGACTTATATTCCTACCAGGCATGGAATAAATGGTGTATATCTATATCATAGACTAGACTTATTTCCCTACCAGGTTTGGAATAAATGGTGTATATCTATAGATCAGACTTATTTTCCTACCAGGCATGGAATAAATGGTGTATATCTATAGACCAGACTTATTTTCCTACCAGGCATGGAAGAAATGGTGTATAGACCAGACTTATTTGACATTTTTATTATTGTTTTAAAAATATGTAAAGCATTATAATGAGTAAAAGTTTATTACTAACAGTTTGTTGACGTTTTGTTAAGTTTTATTTTTCTTTTTGATAAAATTCAATGGATTTTTTAGTATCTCAAAATTAAATTAAAGGTTGTCACTACACTAAGAAATATAAATTATATAACGCAATGCACAAAATTCATTTAATGCTTTATATAAAACGCTAATTTCATTCATATACAACCAAAAGATTACCACTAATGTAAAAATAATACGTGTTTATGCTGTATAAACAAAGATTTTAAGTATAGAAAGTCAAAAAAATATTAAAATATAATGTTAAAATTCACAATTTTAAATAAAAAATTTACGATAAACGAGATAAATTATGCCAATAAATATTGCAACTTAAATAACTGATAAATTATGAGGAATCCACTTAAAATTGTTGAATGACTGACTATAAACAAAAAAAAATCTAACCCATCAACCCTAGACACACATGACGCTGTCAAACCGATTTTTTAAGAAAAATGACAATATCATCAGAAATCATCTTAACAAGTGACAAAACAATTCATAACCTTCTACAGAGATGGCAGTATCTGTACTAATCGTAAAATATAGTATAAGCATATGACAAATTGGTAAAATAAGCTTAACAATATTAACATGGATATAATTACGAGTGACTTGTTTCGTATGGATTGACAAGTTTAATGCTGAGGTATTATACGAGTATTATGAGGAATCCACTTAAAATTGTTGAATGACTGAATATAAACAAAAAAATCTAACCCATCAACCCTAGACACACATGACGCTGTCAAACCGATTTTTAAAGAAAAATGACAATATCATCAGAAATCATCTTAACAAGTGACAAAAAAATTCATAACCTTCTTCAGAGATGGCAGTATCTGTACTAATCGTAAAATATAGTCTAAGCATATGACAAATTGGTAAAATAAGCTTAACAATATTAACCCTTCCCTTACGGTGTTAAAATTGAAACGCGTGCTCCGGTGTTGGGTAGTGAGTACGCGATCAAAAATTAGCGATTTTAAATCGGAAAAATAAGAACATTCATAGATAATCCCCTTAATTAATTATAATTGAAGTTAAAAATTATAATAATTGAGATTTATTTGCTGAAAACATTAAAAAACCATCTGGCAACACTCACGGAACGGGCGTACGTCTAACCTATTTGCAAGCCTAGAAGCTACTAGTGGCGCGGAACGTCAGTCGCATACCCCGCCGCTTACGCTTATGCTTGCGACGTTGAGACAATTCAGCTCCTCGCAATTCAGTGGAGTATGCAAGAGTGAGATGCGAATATAGTGTCGCGCTTCCCGCATACTCTTCACCTATCGTCAAGACGAGGCACTCGCAGCGTTTAAATGCGAATTTGTTTTCGATCTTTACAAAACATCTCGATGTAGTCGATAAATTCTGATTATTATTAATATTATTTTTTAAATCAATGCGTAAATATATTATGTAGGAATACCTAAAATCTTAACCTTGTATTTATTATATTTATAGAGATATTGATGGTTATTAGAAGCAACGTGTAGAAGATACCCAACACAGGGAAGGAAAGGTTAACATGGATATAATTACGAGTGACCTGTTTCGTATGGATTAATGCGTTTAATGCTGAGGTGTCCATATAAACATACGCCTAATGTGTATGACACACAACTTGTATTTTGTTGATAATGTGTTTTTATCTTTGCTAAATTTCTCAGCACGATATATATATTTGTGAAAATTTTTATTAGCAATGATTACGTTAATTATGCGAATAACTCCATTCTTGGCATTGAAACGGTTAATAAAAAATGTCATTTCTTCAAAATCAAATATTATATTGTTATTTTCAATTCTTCTAAGTTGGTAGACCACAACAGTATTTTAGTATCAACTTTGATGTACGGGAGTGAAACGTAAACATGTCAAAAGATTGAAAGGAGCCAAATTAATGCATGCACTGAGAATAATAAGTGGGATGACAATGTATGACAGAATACGGAATGAAGTGAGTAGGGATGAATGTGAACTTAAGTCTGATATATTAAGTAAGATGAAGAAGAGCATTCTGGAATGATTTGGTCATGTAAAACAAATGAATGAAGAAAGACTAAGAAAAAAAAATGTCACTGAAAGGAAGACCAACGGAAGTATGGAAGAATCACATGATTGATATTTTGAAAAAAAGTCTGAGAAATCGTAGGAGTTGTATGTAGAAGAGGCAAAGCATGTGTGTTGAGATGAAAAGTTTGGTATTCTATCGTCTCTGCCTACCCCGAAAGGTAAATAGCGTGACGGCATATGTATGTATCCATAGATATACACTAGAATCTATACCTATACCCCGCACAGATAATATTAAAGATCTGGGTGTCTTGTTCCACAGCAATCTCGCGTTTGGTCCTCACATAGAAGCTTATAAAACTCTAGGATTTGTTATGAGAATCTCTAAGTCGTTTGAAAACCAATTGGTGCTCAAAACGTTGTTTAATTCATTGATCCGTAGTAAACTAGAAAGCAATGCTTGCATATGGAGCCCGGTGGGGGTGCAGAACTCGCTCATGGTGGAGAAAATACAAAAAAATATCTACGATATCTCTATATGAGAGAGTTCAGTGTCTATCCATGGCTTTATCCTACTCAGTTCTATGCTCGGGTATAACTCCTTGAGCGTAAGAAGAGATCTGCGTCTCCTGGTATACGTTGTCAAACTCGTTCGAGAAGTTGTGAGCTGTCCAGCATTACTACAAAGATTAGCGTTAAATGTTCCTAACAATTACACTACACTGCGCCGGCAAGAACTGTTCTCAATAACATATGCAAGAACGGGTCTTCCAGTCGCTATGCCTGTTGAAAGGGCCTTAACTCTTCTTAACGGGACTGCTTCGGATATTGATATATTTCATATCACGTTACCAAAAGCAAAAGTAAATTATCTTCTTAGATTGAGCGCGTTAGAAAGCACTCATCAACATACTTAAGTGACTGAATATATATGTAACATATGTTTGTGTGTATATACTCGTTTGTATACATATGCATTATACTCGTTTGTATACATTTTTATTTTTTATATAATTTTTTTTTATTTTTTTTTGTTTTCCGTGTAATTTTTCTTCTTTTTTAATGTCTTGTATTTTTCAAAGTAATTGGGCTAAGCCTGTTTTGAAAAAATAAATAAATAAATAAATGTATGTATGTATTACCTCCATCCAGCATTTTCTCATCACTGGCAATATGGAACTTGTCTTTGACCAGTTTTCTTAGACTCTCCCGAATCTCGCAGACTTTTTGCAGTGCAGCCTCGTTCAGGAACATCTTACTGCACCAGCTCTTGATGTATTTCCTATTGCTGCTGGACTCTCCTATGGCTAAATGCTTCATGTACGCATCGTACACGTTTAGCAACGTTATCAAATCCCCTTCTCCAACCTGTGACAAAAAAGAAAACACTTGTTACTTGCTAATCCTACATCAGTTACAATTTTAAAGTTTTGAAAATAGCCGCGAGTATTAAAAATACATATCGACTAAAAAGAGTATGGTTGGATCAAATTAATTATATTCTGAAAGAAGGAAAATATTGAAAGTCAGAGAAATCGTATATGTTATATGAGAAGGTGTATGAATGTAGAAGAAACTAAATGGCACTGTAGCGCTCTGCTCTCCCTGCTTAACCCGAAAGGGAAATGGCGTCATGATATTATGACTTCAATAAAGGTAAAGGTGGGAAAACCATTTAGACAGTCGATCGGAGCGTGGTTGTTATTGCGACAGGATTTTGAGTACTTGGGCTTTCAGGATGAATGACGAGTGGGAAAGGTTTGTGTGAGCTCGTGAGTGTGGGTTTCTTCTTGTTGTTTTAATTTTGGTTGTTTTTGTATTTGTGTTTCTGTGTATTTTTTGTTTTAATTCTTATGATTGTGTGCGGTATATTGTGGGATGAATATTTTTGGTCTTTCTGGAGTGATGATGTGTAAGGAATTGAATTTCGCATGATGTTTCCAGTTGTAATTGAGTGTCACTGTTTGCCAGGTTGATGAGAGCGTGCAACGGGGTTTTGTTTTTGTATAATCAAAAATCGGAAAGAAGTATCAATTTATTTTTTCATGCTAAATATCCTCAGTGAGATACAGGCAAAAGCCTAGTTTACTGGGGATACGACAAATGAAAGGAACAAACCCAGATCCATTAAAATTGTATGTCCAAATCAAATTAACTGTTGTTTTTTCGTCAATTGTGTATATTTCTTGCCATGTGTAATAATAAATAAATAAATAAAAAATAAATATTTATGTATCAATCCCGAGTTACGAGTGGAGCACCCTTGAGGACAGTTAGCTCTCTAAACAGCACTATATAAGTTATTATCAGGCCATATTACAGATAAAATTCAGTACCTCTACCCTCACTAGTATGGCAACTAGAGTCGATATCAGACATGTTGTTTCGTTATATTCTGAAATGTTAAAAATTGAATATCGCACAGTTATCAAGTTTCTTTCAAAAAAATGAAAATCCTGACAGAAATTAAACGACATTAGATACTTTTTATGAAGAATCATTTACATTAATTCCACAAGGAAAGATTGGACTTAGCAGTTTCACTTGATATCAAAAGTCAGTACATTGTCACCGATATTGCATTGCCGATAATCACCGATATTGCATATTGCAGGAACACGTAACTCGATTTTTTGGTATAAGTAACTTTCTTTATTTTTTGTCATCTCTTGTATCATTGACACATTGTTGCATTAACCTTTCCTTCCCTGTGTTGGGTATCTTCTACACGTTGCTTCAAATAACCATCAATATCTCTATAAATATAATAAATACAAGGTTAAGATTTTAGGTATTCCTCCATAATATATTTACGCATTGATTTAAAAAATAATATTAATAATAATCAGAATTTATCGACTACATCGTAAGTATTTTCTGAATATCGGAAACAAATTCGCATTTAAACGCTGTGAATGCCTCGACCTTGGGTCTTGACGATAGGTGAAAAGTATGCGGGAAACGCGACACTATATTCGCATCTCACTTTTGCATACGTCACTGAATAGCGAGGAGCGCAATTGTCTCCACCTCGCAAGTGTAAGCGACGCCCGAGTTAGCCCCCAAACCTGCCGCGCTGCAGTAGCTGTTGAGCTGGCAACGAGACTAGACCTACGCCCGTTCCGTGAGCGTTGCCAGATGGTTTTTTAATGTTTTCAGCAAATAAATCTCAATTATTATAATTTTTAACTTCAATTATAATTAATTAAGGGGATTATCTATGAATGTTCTTATTTTTCCGATTTAAAATCGCTAATTTTTGATCGCGTACTCACTACCCAACACCGGAACACGCGTTTCATTTTTATCACCGTAAGGGAAGGGTTAACACATATATTTATTTTCAACGCGGAACGCATTCATTCGTAACTGCAATACCAAGTGATGTTTTTACCTTATTATATTTTTGCAGAAAAATAGATTTTGTCTCCCTTGTAAAATTTGGGTAATCGTAGATACGTGTTCCTGCAGTATCGATGGCGCCATGGTGGGTACCCAGAATGGTCACGTCACAAAAACGACAATGCGTCGAATTAATTGACCTGCCCTTCGTACATTTAGACAAACGAGGTCACTATGATATTTTATTTTATTTATTTATTTATTTATTTTATTTATTATTACACATGACAAGAAATATACACAATTTAAGAAAAACAACAGATAATTTGATTTGGACATACAATTTTAATGGATCTATCTGGGTTTGTTGCCTTTCATTTGTCGTATCCCCAGTAAACTAGGCTTTTGCCTGTATCGCACTGAGGATATTTAGCATGAAAAAAAAAATCGATACTTCTTTCCGATTTTTGATTACACAAAAACAAAACCCCGTTGCACGCTCTCATCAACCTGACAAACAGTGACACTCAACTACAACTGGTAACATCTTGCAAAATTCAACTCCTCACACATCATCACTCCAGAAAGACCAAAAATATTCATCCCACACTATACCGCACACAATCACAAATCTCACACAAATCCCCTCCACTCATCATTCATCCTGAAAGCCCAAGTACTCAAAATCCTGTCGCAATAACAACCACGCTCCGATCGACTGTCTAAATGGTTTTCCTACCTTTACCTTTATTGAAGTCGGCACGCCATTGTATGTAATGGGAGCCAAATAAGCATATTGCCTTTGGGCAAAAGAGGTTTTAACTCTAGGGATGGTGAACATTTCATTAGTTGCCATGCGTGTCATGTGTGTCTGCTGAGTCTGCATCTTCCCCTCCTCTCGATGGTAGTGCCAGAGAATGGATTTGAGATGTAAATTGGCTATGTTCAGGACCTGATACTCTCTGAAAAGCTCCGCTGTGGGATACCGAGCAGGAAGTTTATTAATTATTTTCACAATCAATTTTTGGGAAACCTGCAATATGTGTTTTTGGGTTAAAGTGCATCCCCCCCAAACTGATAATTCCATCCCGTAAATATATATCCGTAATATAGTGCATTATAATTTATTCTTTTTTCCATCTTCACTATCTACTCCCAACTTCCGACATAACACATCTTCTTACACAACTCTTACGATTTCTCTTTTACAAAACGTCTTTCAAAGTGGTCAAACTATCTCAATTCTACTTATATCATACGTCTCAGACAGTTATCTATTACTTGTGACAGTAACTATACTTGAGAAAATGTAGCATGATCCCTATGACATTTTACAAATTTGCCCCAATACAACCTTGTAACGGCGTTCAGTAATTTTAATTATTTTATCAACTTTAATATAAGCCTCGATTCTAATAAATAGTAAGTTATTTAGGTAAATACATTACATAAAACTAACAATAATGACAAATTAATACATCTTGTTACAAATTAGCAAAAATGGTATGTCAGTTTGTTAAAATCAAATAATATTTGGCGACGTTCGTCAAAAGTCACTGCGTTAGTCCGGATTGGCTAGGGATGGGGTATACGATAATTGGATTTTCGATTTTTTTATACCTAAAATTAAATGTTCGTAATTAGTATTAATTCATAGTGGATCTTGGCCTATTTAAAGATAGATACAAATCATACAATACATTAGAAGTCAGTTTAATGAAAATTAAGAATTAGAATGTCAATTTAGAGAAAAACTATTTTTCAATTTATAAAAAAAAACTATTTTACCCCATCCCTTTGAGACATGACATTTCAAATGTCACAGGGACCATCCTACATGTTCTCAAGTATAATGAAAAGAAATACAGTACATAAACGAGAAGTTACATATGAAAAACTAAAATAAACACCTCAAAGTTGTTTCTCTTGACAACTCTGGCATTCAGAACCTGCTGCCCTCCTGAAGGTTTGATGAACACGTTCTCCACTTGCAGCATCGATACGATGGAGAGAATCTCGTCTGTGCACCCAAATTGACCTGTAAATATGGTAAATTATAATTTTGTTAAACATACACCCATATCTCGCTTTATGGAACTTTTTTTAACAGAATTTAGCAATAACAGAGTTGAAAGACAATCAATAAATTCACTTGACGGAGAAAAAAAAATAAACTGAATATTTTAAATTCGAAACTCCAATGATTTGTGTACAGCATCAGTACAAAGACTGTAGAATAATATATAATAGGTGGATGCAGTGGCGGCTGGTCTCGAGGTGGGTTGGTACGCTGAATTGGAGAAATAATTCGCAATAATTAAATTATATATTCGCAAACATGACTTCCGAAAATTGTTAAATATTTGTATAGATTAAATATGTATAAGAAATAGTACGAGTATTTTTATTTAAGTGAAAATTTAAAACAATTCAAAAAAAATATTCCTTTCAAATAGACCGACCAAGTTTGCCAATACTACCGGAGCGTTCTCCAATACGCACCGGACAGAAACGCTATTTCATATAGGGCAGACAGAGACGTACGGTAAACCGTGAGACAGCGATATGTCATATTTTCTCAGCGTCTCGAGTTGCGTTGGTGTTCAGCGCACCAGCGCACCTCGGGACCAGCCACTGCTGGGTGGATAAATTCTCCGAGATTCCGGTTTGCTTGTTGCGTTTTCAGTGAAGAGCAGAGTGAAGAGATTCCTCTTTAGCAGGTGGAAGTTTGTCAAAATGAAAACGCAGTAGACGTTCCAGTAGTGAGAATATATTTTTTAATTTTTTTTTTCCTTACGTTTAGTACATTGCTTTATTGTAAACCCCTTGATTCGACCGTGTATACCGTCATGGCTTGCATGTGCCACGCATACCACGCACTTTCCGCGCGTAGGGGGTGCCTGATCATCTATGGCAGTAGGGGGTGCCTGATCATCTATGACAACAACGCATTTAAATTGTTGAATTATTTTATATATTGTAATGTCCGGAAACGGTGATGTTAATTGGCCACCAAGATCGTGTGATCTGACACCGTTGGACTATTTTCTCTGTGGTTACGTGAAAAGCCAGGTCTATAAGAATGACCCCCGAACAATTCCTGAGCTGAAGGACGAAATTATTAGCGTTATTGGTGAGTTAGAACCGCAATTATGCCAAAATGTCATCTAAAATTTTGACAAAAGAGTGGACATCTGCGGAGCTGCAAGAGGTGGACATTTGGCGGATATTGTTTTTTTGTGTTTAATTATACTTCAATGACCAATAAAAAAATATTTAAAATCAAAGCAAATTGTGTGTTTTATTCAAGAATAAAAAAAAATTGTATTAAAAAAACCGTTCAATTTTAAAGACCCTTTACAAAAAGGCAAACTTTTGATAAATATCTCCGCCCAGTTTCTGCTTCCCAATCGACAGATTCTAATACGGAATATCAGGATTTCTTATAATACACACTTCGATGAATCCTGCTCAAAGTACAATATGATTATCTCCATATTAAAAACCAAGTGTATGACATTCTCCAAAGACCCACTAGAGTGCAGAATTTCAGTACGTGACGAACCAATTTAACAAGCAACCCAGTTCAGATATCTTGACAGTGAACTGCTCAGCTCCCATGACCTCCCCAGAGAAGTAAGGCCTCAGATAGATAAAGCTGCAGTTGTGGCGGGCTGCCTGAGAAATGTCATATGGAGGAATAAAGATATGAGAACGGATAGCAAGGTACGCATTTATAAGACCTGTGTGCGACCTATCCTCACATATGGCATCGAAGCGAAGGCGGACACTGTCAGGACAAAAAGTATGCTAAGGACAACGGAAATGAGAACTCTACGCGCTATTGCTGGGAAGACTTTGCGTGATCTTGTAAGGAACACCACAATCCGAGAGGTCTATGAGGTGCAAGATGTGGTCAGATGGGGACGACAGCGTCGACGATACCGGTACCAACATGTACAGAGAATGATTTCCACAAGAATTCCATACATAGCTCTGCATGGGGTGTCAGATGGACGGCGTCAACCAGGGGACCCTCGAAACGATGGAGAGATAGCTGGAGCTCAGCATCACAGGAAGACAATCCTGCAGTAATAGACTCTTGAATCTATAGAAAGTTTAAGAAGAAAAAGAGAACATACTCGTACATACAAGTATCTCATCACGCCGTAATCAATATGGGGTAGGCACAGAGAAAAATCTCCATTTTTTTCTATCCAAGCACACAACTTTCCCCTCCTCGGCATTCATCCAACTTATCATGTATGAGTGTGGAGTTATTATATTAGTCACCTTATCATGTAACAGGTGATATAGCACTCTTTCTAACTTTCATTAAGTGGTATAATTCAAACCCCTGCTTTAATATAAAGACAAATTCCTCACCACTGGAGCACAGCACCTTGGCCTTAGAAGGAAGCAAAGGCAGCTCGGCCATCTGCTCTCCGAGGGGAGAAGTGAGGGCACCGCTACTATCCAGGGCCCCCAGAGCGTACAGCACCTCAATAGCCGACAGCATGGAGCGGGCCGGCGGCTGCGATGGAAAAGGGAATCTGGAAACGGAAGAATAAGTGTTGCGCAATTATCAAGTGTAGAATGTAAATAAATGTTATGTTGTTGTTGACATGATCTGTGTAGTTAGGCACACAAAGGTTCTATTGCTTTGTACTGAACATAAGCAGGCATTGTTTTCTTGTCATTATTCCCGAAGCACTACATGTTCTGTGTAGTTAGGTCCACAAGGGTTATATTGCTTTGACTTGATCTGTGTAGTTAGGCACACAAAGGTTCTATTGCTTTGTACTGAACATTAGCAGGCATTGTTTTCTTGTCATTATTCCCGAAGCACTACATGTTCTGTGTAGTTAGGTCCACAAGGGTTATATTGCTTTGACTTGATCTGTGTAGTTAGACCCACAAAGGTTCTATTGCTTTGTAGTGAACATAAGCAGGCTTTGTTTTCTTGTCATTATTCCCGAAGCACTACATGATTTGTGTAGTTAGGCCTTCAAATATTCTATTGCTTTGACATGATCTGTGTAGTTAGGCCCACAAAGGTTTTATTGCTTTGACATGATATGTGTAGTTAGGCCCACAAAGATTCTATTTCTTTGTACTGAACATAAGTAGGCTTTGCTTTCTTCCCGAAGCAGTACATGATCTGTGTAATTAGATTCACAAAGGTTATATTTCTTTAACATGATCTGTGTAGTTAGGCCCACAAAAGTTCTATTGCTTTGACATGATATGTGTAGTTAGGCCCACAAAGGTTCTATTGATCTGATATGATCTGTGTAGGTTCTATTGCTTTGTACTGAACATAAGCAGACTTTGTTTTCCTGTCCATTATTCACAAATCTTTGATGATGGAACGATCAGTGAAAATCAAGTTCAAAAATGGTTCAATAGTTTCCAATCCGGTGACACAATCTTAAAAGATAAGAAAAGAAAATATCATCCATCTGATTTTGATGATCAGACTCTTCAGATGACCCTGGAAGAAAACGAAAGTTTGACAACAAGGATGCTGACCGACAATTCCACGACCGTTACATGCCTTTAAAAGCTCGGTAAGATGTGGAAAATGGCTAGATGGACTCCTCACGAGCTCTCCAACGATAACAAGACCAGTTGAGTCTGCATATTTATTCAATTGCTTGAGTGAGACAAGCAAAATCCCTTTCTACAACATCTGGTAGCCAGTGATGTGAGTCACGGCTTCTCTTAACAAATGTCGAATAAAATAAGGTATGCGTTAATCCTGGTCAGACTCCGAAAAATAATTCCAAGGGTCATCCATTACAAAAAGGGCATGAGGTGTGATTGATAGTGGGACCGCTCTGATATAATTCACTCGGAAATTATGGTAAACGGCTTCTGATATTGGTGGGATGACAAATATGTAAAATATGAATTCGTTGAGATCACGAAATAGCTGTGCTGCAGTCCATCAATTTTCGAAGTGACAAAGCATGATATGACGAGATATGAAGATGGTTATCGATATATATTTTTACCACCTAAATTAGTAAGGAAAATTGAAACAAAAGTGACAAATTTGACAGATTTGAAGAGCACCGGTCAAACGATTGTTAATTATTCGTAAACCGGTCAAACGATTGTTAGTTAACCAACCTAGTTAACCAGTCGTACCGGTCAAACAATTGTTAATTATTCGTCAAATGATTGTTAGTTAACCAGCTTTGTTAACCAGTCGTACCGGTCAAACGATTGTTAATTATTCGTCAAACGATTGTTAGTAAACCAACCTAGTTAACCAGTCGTACTGGTCAAACGATTGTTAATTATTCGTCAACCGGTCAAACGATTGTTAGTTAACCAACCTAGTTAACCAGTCGTACCGGTCAAACGATTGTTAATTACTCGTCAAACGATTGTTAGTTAACCAACTTAGTTAACCAGTCGTACCGGTCAAACGATTGTTAGTTATTCGTCAACCGGTCAAACGATTGTTAGTTAACCAGTCGTACTGGTCAAACGATTGTTAATTATTCGTCAACCGGTCAAACGATTGTTAGTTAACCAGTCGTACCGGTCAAACGATTGTTAGTTAACCAACCTAATAATATTCTTCTGAAAAACGTTTCGTAAGTCAGTGATTCTGAACACTAAATTTTCTCGACATAAGAAATTTGAACAACACTATTTTTTGCATATTCAATGAAGCTTTCTGCGCCCCAAGGCTGCATCCAGGGATGCTAACCCTCTCCCCAACCCATTATTGCATCCCTAGCTTTGGCCATCAAATGGCGGGACAAAAATAGAAGTATTATATTTACCTTAGAATATTGTCAATCCCCAAAGCCTTCAACTGCAAAACAATACCGGAAAGATCGGTGCGCTGTATTTCTGGGGGGACATTGGGTGGCAACTTGTCATGTTCTTCTTCTGTATAAAGCCTGAAATTCAAAAGATGAAATATTAACCCTTTGACAACCAAGCCCTGGAATTTCTCGGGCAAAATAATCATGCATTCCTTACCGTGCCCGAGAAATTCTCGGGCTATGATAACGTCATAATGTATATTTTTTTTCTGACTTACTTTGACATCGACCGCAAAAACACTAATTGACATCTACCGAAAAAACACTAAAGCTTAATGGTAAATTTTTAGTTTAACAAGGATTCAAACAAAAATATAAAGAAATCTGTAATACCAAGATCGATTTATTTACTCAATATTCAGAATGGCCCTCATACACATTTCTTGAACTGGAAAAATTAAGTGAAAACGAGTTATATAATGTATTAGGCGAGTCAGCTTGTGGGGAATCTGAAGAGGAAAGACTCTTCTGTAGTGAGGATGAAGAAGAACCAGTTTCAGACATGGATGCTTCAGATTCGGAAGATTAATCGGGTAAAGGGAACATTTCAACCACCGGGCCAAGTAATGATGAAGTATTCACTGTCCAGGATCCCACACTCGGCAGCTGGTGAATAGGTCAGGGACCTCCGACACTCCTCTCAAAAAAGTATGTTACCAGAAAATGTATAGTATGTAAGGCTAAAGCAAAGATTCCCAAAGTGGTCTATATGGACCCCCAAGGGTCGATTTAGGCTTGCAAAGGGTCTATGTAAGCGAGAAAAGAAAATGGGGGTGCACGAGATGTAAATGGTGGTCCACGTGAGTGGATCCCATTTAGGCAGATCATCATCAATATTTAGGCGTTCCGTAAATGTCTCATTACACCTAACACAGATTGTGTGTACATAATACTTATATATTAGACATAGAAAATACTTATATAAAGAAATGGAATGCAAATCACTGAACGTGGAGATTTAAGACTATACCTCACTAATTTGAAGCCAAATATTGAACCATCGCTATCAGAGCATCAGGTCCACCCCTCTCATTAACAGTATTATTTGTGTATTCATTTTATGTAACAATTTTACTAGGTTTTGATTTGTTCCGTTCTAAAGCAAAATATTTACTTGCATTTTGTGTCTTTTCAATAAAGTTACGAATAAAAATGTACATGTTTTTCTTTTTTTACAATTGTCCACTCTACAAAAAACCTTGTCAAGGTGAACAGCACTGTGTCAGCTGTCAAAAATACATTTGAAGTTAATGAGTTTAGGAAGATTCAATATTAGGCAGGCAGGGGGTCTACTGAAAACAAAAAATCGGCAAGTGGTCTACGGAATGAAAAAATTTGGGAAACTATGAGCTAAAGCAAAGGTCTGAACAAGGAGTGTCGATGGGAACGAAGGATATGCCAGGTCTCCCTATATAATGAAGATTGCTTCAATGATTTCCATTGTAAAAATGATTTTTCCAAATAATCGTGTTTTTTTTTATTTTATTTTATATTTTATTGTGTATTATTTTCATGTGTTAAGAAAAAAATTACAAATGACTGCCTCCAGACAATTTAATCAAAATATTTTTTTGAATCTCATATAAAAATATTAATTCAGCACTATTATTGAATAAGTAAGTCTTTATTTTTCTCAAATCAGACTCCTGTGTGATTTTTTAGGCCGAGGCCACACCAAAATGCTTCGTTAGGTGCTAAGCTAGATTTTACGTGACTCATATACTAGGTGACTTCATGCCTGGCCACACCAAAGTGCTACGCACAAATTCATTTGACAGTTGGGAGCGGTTGAGTCAACACACGATGCCACTCTCAAAACTAACCAATTTCATTATAACTTACCATCTTTATTTACTTCCTGTGCAACTTCATTCCAAAGTGATTTTATTACAGGTACATTTTTCTATAATTTGCTCGATGGGTTCCACAAAGGCTCCCTTTTATACACAGCTGTCATTAAAACTTCGGCCATCTTGTAAATTAACCAACACATCTGTTCGCTAGGTGATTCACTCAATGACTAATCGTCATGCAACGTGGCGCGAAGCATGCAGTGTGACTACTGCGATAGTATGCGGTGCGTTGGTTCGCTAGGATATGTCACCTAACTCGCAACATAGCTCTAAGCATCAAGCGAGGCTCCTACCTGTGTGCCCGATGCCTTAATAAATTTTTAAAGCACAATGTCACTATAGAAATAGACAAAAACATGGTGGTTTGAGTAGTCAGTTTCAGTTTTAACATGGCGGTTGTCAAAGGGTTAAAATAATACAGCAACCCCGATCCTAATTAAAAGATGAAAATGAAAGAATGACATTACCTGTAGCACTTGCCACTGGCGACTCGACCAGCCCTGCCAGCTCTCTGGGTCGCGTTGGCCTTAGATATTGGACACAGGACCAAGTTTTCGAAGGAGACGCTGGCATCCAGGTAACGCACCTTGTGGAACCCGCAGTCTATCACTGGAAAACAATATATGCCAAGTAAAATTTTTAATAAATGCAGAAGTAAACTTGAATATTTTTTCAAAATTTATCATATCGAACTCTCTGGAAAGAAATTTCATATTTCTCAGATAGATTTTGTTACAAAATGTCATTGTTAAATTCATTCCTAATAATAAAAGGTAATGGTCTAGCGCATTTTTTTACCCTTGTTCACCCAAATTGTTTGTGTGTTTTTTAAGTGTCGTTTTGAAGATTAAACAAAACAAGTTGTTGTTTTTCGGAGCTTAATGGTTTTTTTACTACTGCAAAGGACAAAATGCGACACAAACGGAAAAAAAAGATATGTACAGTGTATGGTGACAATGCAGTAAGCGATTGTGTGTGTCAAATGTGATTTAAAAAATATATATAATGGTTTATTGTATTGTATTACACTTTCGTTGTATACAGTCCAACCTGGCGGGAAATCTCTTCAATCTCTTCCAACCAACCAAAAATATATTACAGAGGCCTTAAGTAAAAAACAGACTATAGTTCGAAAATTCTAGGATGAGCCCTGTGACAGCTCACAAATTTGCTCCAATACAACCTAATGTATTTACCTAAATAACTTGCTATTTATTAGAATTGAGGCTTATATTAAAGTTGATAAAATAATTAAAATTACTGAACGTCGTTACAAGGTTGTATTGGGGCAAATTTGTTAGCTGTCACAGGACTCATCCTAGAATTTCCGAACTATAGTTGGCAGACCGGTGTCTTACCAACTAGGCCATAGAGGTCACTAATGGTGATACAATACTCAAAGATGGTGTCCACTCTGGAAGGCTAATTATCGGTGATGATAACCAAATCAATAATTACGTTAATAATAATAAAAGGACTATTTACGAGTATATATAAGATGCCTGTGTTTGCATTGGATTATTGTGTACTTGCTGTTGTACTTCAGCAAGCACACATTCTTGTCAGATCAAATCCAAAGTTCTGATGACAAGGAAATTAAACTTCCAAAACGATCGGCATGTTTAATCTTCTGCAGCCTTTAGGCAAGGTCTTTTTATATTACACCATTTTTTGTGTTGCTTAACTAATGCCTTCATTCTCAAAGAACTCAGAGTCACCGATAGACTATCAATATGATTCGAACCCTCTGATTCTTTAAATGTGTTGCTTGTGGCCAAGCAGACAGCTTGAGGAGGCTTGTGGTCACTGGAAGCGTAGAAGAACGACGCACAAGAGGAACAGCTCTGATGTGTTGGACTGACCAAGTGAGAGATGCAACAGAAGTACCCTTTACAACTGCACAGTGCAGGGATGGATGGAGAGAAGTCATCAAGAGCTATTATGGGGGTCACGATGCTCAGTATGGAAGGACTATGGAAAGCATTCTTCAAAATAACTACAGTATGAAGATAAATAAAGACAAAACAAAGCTGCTGACTGTAGGCCGAGCGCAGCACCAGATGAGAATAGTTATGTCGGGTAAACCACTAAAGAACACCAAGGAGTTTGTCTACCTCGGGAGCAAAATAACATGGGACGGTCGGTCCAAGAGCGAGGTCGACAGCCGTATACATCAGGCTAGACTTGCATTTAATAAAAGGTCGAAAATAATAGAATCAAATAATATAGACCTAAAACTGAGAATACTCCTCATCAAGACCTATGTATGGAGTATCTTGATGTACGGCTGCGAGACATGGTGCCTATCCGAAAGAGATAGACGAAGACTAGAGGCTTTTGAGATGTGGTCCTATAGAAGACTATTAGGAATTTCCTGGAGAGACCGCATCACAAATGAAGAGGTTCTCCAACGAGTCGAAGGAGGAAGGCACCTGCTCAGGATCCTGTCCGAAAGGCGTGCAAGATGGATCGGTCATATAATACGACAAGAGGGCCTCTTGCATGCCATAATGGAGGGTATGACCGAGGGGACAAACTCTAGGGGACGCCCACGCCGAGAGTACCTGGAGGACCTGTTGGTGGACGTGCGCTGCTCAACATATACAGACTTAAAAAGAGCCGCACAGGACAGGGGGGAATGGAGGAGAAGAGTTCAAACTGCTGCAAACCAGTCTTAGGACTGCAACCACGGAGAGAGATGCTCAGTTATGAGCTATACAACAAGATGGATGGAAGAATGCCATAAGAATTTATGAATAGCACCACATAAATTCCATTGTAAAAAAATTTAAGAGTAAAGCCATTTCAGAAGTGAATTCGACAGGAATCAAACCATTCACTTCTAGGTGGGATGCTGTAAGTCTAGATACTGGATATCCTTACCATAACTGATCCCTGGAATGGTGACAGAAGTCTCGGCAATGTTAGTGGCCACCACCACTTTGCGGCAGCTTTGACCAGCAGTCTGGAAAGCCTTCAGCTGTTTATAGCCCGGCAAGGCCCCGTACAATGGCAATACTGACAGCTCATAAGCTGCTCGCTTGGATTCAAACGCTCGCCGACCCGCCATTCTTTTGTTGTACTCCGATGCGTACTCTTCCAGCATTCGCACAACTGTCATCACTTCATCCTGGAATAATCACATTTTAGTTTATAAAGAAGTTATGTTACAACCTATATTTTCTATGGTTTATTCACGATGATATATCTAAATTCACAATGATATATCTAAATTCACAATTATACGAGGCGTATCCAGAAAATAAGTGTACTGAGGCTCTCACGACCGGATGGATTTTATTTTCGACATGTTGGCTACACTTCCGTGTAGCCTAACCCTTCCCCTCCGCAACGAGACCGGTTCGAGGTCAGTACGTTGAGAAGTGTCGACGCGACAACACGTTTCGTGAAAAATGTCAATCCAATCTCCCGCCAAGTGCGAAATACGCGGCGTCATCCGTTATCTCGTTTGGAAGGGAAAACCTCCGGTTGAGGTTTATAATGAGGTGAAAACTGCATATGGTGATGAAGCTATAAATCGTACGAGTGTGTACAAGTGGTGTCGCGAGTTTGAAAACGGCCGTACGTCTGTGCATGATGATCAGAGGAGCGGAAGACCTTCAATTGTGACTGACGAAATTGTTTTGGGACTGTCAAGGCATAATTTTAATTGAATATATGCCTCAAGGGGAGACTGTAGGGTACCCACGTCCCTAAATATTGTTAACATGCAGGGTCAACGACCGATGACTCAACCTCTGGATATCTACAATTGTCACATACCAGAAACGTCAACACTGTTTACACGCAAATAATATTTACATCGCATTCCAAGGTAGAAAGAGAACATATCACGCCGTCTCGCCGTTTCGACAATAAATATCCTACCCACTGTATTATACGCAGCGCTTCCGATCGCCTCAGCACGCGCAGGAGTGAGATCGAGATATACCGCGGACGCAGTCGCGCGTCCCGTTCTGAAATTATATATATACCTACTTATCGATGAATAAAGGCACTTGTTATTATTTGCTTGACCATTTATTTCTGTGTATTATTTACCAACTATTCACTCTCACTTTTATCGCATTCCTGAATTGACGTATTTTATTTTGAATACAAACAAATCAAAATCATCACGACGTATCAAATTAAGCATCCCGCTAAATTGATGACCCCGAACGAAAAGGAACACAGAATTCGACTAAAGCGAATACAGAGATGTCAACATCAACATCATCAGCACGTCCTACTAGGACACACGCTACATTGGTGACCCCGCATGAAAACTGAACACGTATTTCGACTAAATCGAGTGTTGCCAACTCGATAAACACCGTACAAGTGCAACCCGATACCGGCATCAGCAGCAACGCGATGAGCATCATGCACAGTTCCGTCAACGACATCTTCGAGCGCACCGCCGCCAACGCCAACCGCCTCACCCACTACAACAAGATGAGCATCATCACCAGCAGAGAGATCCAGACCACCGTCAAGATTCTACTCCCCGGCGAATTGGCTAAGCACGCCGTCAGCAAGGACACCAGAGCCGTCACTCAGATATAACACTACATCTGATGTGGACGAGCCTGACGCCAGCTCATGTGAGGTCAGTCCTGGCGATCAGCCACACGATTTACAGGATTGCCTCCCTCGACGAACTACTGACCGACAAGATGCTGGAGCAGACAAGCATCGCTACAACATCTCTACAACCACGCTACAACCACGCTACAACCACGCTACAACCACGCTACAACCACGCTACAACCACGCTACAACCACGCTACAGCCACAAGCACCGCAGACTCCACCATCATCAAGCACCTGCAGATCAACCTTCCACCTCGGACGCCATCTGCAACTTGATCTACACAACCAAGCATCGACGACCAACGCACCGCAGACAATCCGAATTTAGCGAGACACGACCAAACCTACCCCCCGCTTCCGCATCACCCATCTGTACGACTCTGCAGATCCGGGAAAAAACGCCACTCGCTGCTGTTATCCACGTACCAACTTCGACAACGGGAAACGGATAACCAGTCCAGGCGTCAGATGCACCGGAGCCTAACGTTCGCGTAGGGCACGCGCTCCCTACGTTCACTAGGAGGGGAGCCATGTAGGGTACCCACGTCCCTAAATATTGTTAACATGCAGGGTCAACGACCGATGACTCAACCTCTGGATATCTACAATTGTCACATACCAGAAACGTCAACACTGTTTACACGCAAATAATATTTACATCGCATTCCAAGGTAGAAAGAGAACATATCACGCCGTCTCGCCGTTTCGACAATAAATATCCTACCCACTGTATTATACGCAGCGCTTCCGATCGCCTCAGCACGCGCAGGAGTGAGATCGAGATATACCGCGGACGCAGTCGCGCGTCTAGTTCTGAAATTCTATATATACCTACTTATCGATGAATAAAGGCACTTGTTATTATTCGCTTGACCATTCATTTCTGTGTATTATTTACCGACTATTCACTCTCACTTTTATCGCATTCCTGAATTGTCGTATTTTATTTTGAATACAAACAAATCAAAATCATCACGACGTATCAAATTAAGCATCCCGCTAAATTGATGACCCCGAACGAAAAGGAACACAGAATTCGACTAAAGCGAATACAGAGATGTCAACATCAACATCATCAGCACGTCCTACTAGGACACACGCTACAAGACCATCAACTCTGCAAGATACTGTGAGACCCTAAAAAAATTGCGGAGGGCGATTCAGAACAAGAGGAGAGGCATGCTGACAAAGGGAGTCTGCCTGCTGCACGACAATGCAAGACCACACACGGCCAACGCCACGAAGGAACTGCTCGCCTCGTTTAAATGGGATGTCCTGAACCATCCCGCGCATTCCCCTGACCTAGCACCTTCAGATTACTATCTCTTTACCTCCCTGAAGCTGCACATGGGTGGAAAAAGGTTTTCAACCGACGAGGATGTAAAGGAGGAGGTGGAGAAGTGGACGGAGGGGTTGGCGGGAAACTACTTCGAGGAAGGCATCAAAAAGTTGATACCCCGCTTCACCACCTGCATTGAGAGGAATGGCGACTATGTCGAAAAATAGCTTACATATGTACTACGGTAACAACGTATTTTTTTTGTTTAAATAAAAAAAATTGTAACCTACAAAAATTCAGTACACTTACTTTCTGGACTTACCTAGTATATCTAAATTCACAATTATATATCTAAATTCACAATTATATATCTAAATTCACAATTATATATCTAAATTCACAATTATATATCTAAATTCACAATGATATATCTAAATTCACAATTATATATCTAAATTCACAATGATATATCTAAATTCACAATTATATATCTTTAGGAGAGTTATCCATAATGAAACAAATATCTCAATTATTCAACATTTATCTAAAAATATATTTTACAGAATGAAATAAAAAGTAACATCTGTCAAAATTGTAATATGTATATAAAACAAAATGTCACTCTTCTTGAAATTAGAATCCATAGAATGCGCCCGGCCAGGCCAACATGGAATGCGCCCGGCCAGGCCGGCGGGTGGACCTGTCTACTGCTACATATCTAAATTCACAATGATATATCTAAATTCACAATTATATATCTAAATTCACAATGATATATCTAAATTCACAATTATATATCTAAATTCACAATGATATATCTAAATTCACAATTATATATCTAAATTCACAATGATATATCTAAATTCACAATTATATATCTAAATTCACAATGATATATCTAAATTCACAATGATATATCTAAATTCACAATGATATATCTAAATTCACAATGATATATCTAAATTCACAATTATATATCTAAATTCACAATGACATATCTAAATTCACAATGATATATCTAAAAAATAAAGTATGAAATTGTATAAAAATCAATATTTGTTTATTTTTTAATAATACTCGTATAATATAAGGATTTTTCCTGTACATTGTACTTGTGAGTAGAATTAAAATTGAAAGCAAAGTAAATGCATAAAGGGTTCACCTGTCCAGTGAGGAATGTCAGGATGTCTCCAAAAGGCTCGTTCTCATGAATCTTGATTACCGTATCCACTGTAGCTTTCACATAGTCAGCCACGGGCTCTGAAACAAGACACGACGACGACATTTTAATGTAAGAAAGCGAATCCAATGACAGCCACTGATACAAATCTAGCATGACCACATTTCAGTTTATGTAAGCCCTGAGATTGTATGTGATTAAAAAAAGAATTTTCTTCAATGTGAAATACATGTTTAAAGAAAATATAAACATGAAAAATAAGATATATTACTTTCTATTAATGTTTAAACAAATGTACTTTTCTTTTAATACTAGGCGCGTCCATAAAGTAAAGAACGATTGCGCACTACGCGCTGCGGCGATCCCCCACCACCGCGATCGTATGCGCGCCAGTTAGCTCCTTCCCCCCCGCTTCAATGCGAGCCGAATTTTGTTGCTGAAACGGTCGTGCGTCTTGGTTCTGTTGTAACCTTTCAAAATGGCTGCGCCCATCGAAAATCCCGCCAAATGTGAAGTGCGTAGTATCATTCGTTTTTTGAATGCACAAAATGTTCGGCCTATCGAAATTTATAGGCAAATAAAGAATGTTTATGGTGATAGTGCAATGAACGAGGCTTCAGTGAGAAAATGGTGCATAATGTTTAATCAAGGAAGAACCAGTGTGCACGACGAAGATCGGAGTGGAAGGCGAAGTGGAACTCGTTACTGATGATTTGAAAGCAAAAGTTGAAGACAAAATTCAGGAAAACCGGCGTTTCACTTTAAGCATAGTACATGAATCTTTCTCACAAACTTCACGATCGCTCCTACATGAAATAGTGGCAGAGCACCTTGGCTACAAAAAAATGTGTGCTCGGCAAAGAAAAACCGAATCTCAACACCAGAAAAGTGATGGCAACAGTTGTTTTGGGACCGAAAGGGTTTGATCTACAGTGGAGTTTATGCCAAGAGGACACACAATAAACTCAGAGGCCTATTGTGAAACTCTTCAACGACTTGAACACGCCATCCAAAACAAGAGAAGTGGAATGTTTTCGGGAAAGGTGGTTTTGATTCGTGACAATGCGCGGCCTCATGCATCAGCACGAACACAGCGAGAACTTCAACGTCTTACGAGTAAGTGGGAAATTTTTGGACATCCTCCTTACAGCCATGACTTGGTACAGAGTGATTTTCAATTATTCCCGAAACTAAAGGAATTTTTGGGTGGAAAACAGTTCGCAAACGATGAAGACCTCAAACAAGAAGTGACATCCTGACTCAAATCTTTGGCGGTAGAAGAGTATGTTATAACATCGGAATTGAAAAATTGGTTCCACGTTACAATAAGCGCCTTGACAGCTATGGCGACTATAGTACATTGAAAAATAGAGTAAGGTACTGTGACTTTGTTAATAAAGTTTTGTGTTGATATCTTTCGTTTTTATTTAGTTATGCCAAAACGTTCTTTACTTTCTGGACGACCCACTTATTTACGAGGTTTGATAAAAAAAGAATGCGAATTTTCATTTTTATCAAAAAGTATTTGTTTAATCATTTATATTAATATTAAACCATTTAAAGTAGTCCCCATAGGATGAAATACACTTTTTGAGATAGCTTTTAGCCCACTCAGCGATCTTGTATTTATATCCTCTATGGTCGCAAAACGTTGTCCTTTCAATGTCCTCTGCATCTTTGGGAACAGGAAAAAATCCCGAATTAGTAAAGTTCGGAAATTCTAGGATGAGTCCTGTGACAGCTTACAAATTTGCCCCAACACAACCTTGTAACGATGTTCAGTAATTTTAATTATTTTATCAACTTTAGTATAAGCCTCGATTCTAATAAATAGCAAGTTATTTAGGTAAAAACATTACATAAGGTTGTATTGGGGCAAATTTGTGAGCTGTCACAGGACTCATCCTAGAATTTCCGAACTATAGTGAAGTGTCAGTCGGTACATTATCGTAGTGCAAAATCCAGGAGTTGTTAGCATACAACTCGAATAATTTTCTTCGGGTTACCACACGCAAACGGCGTAAAACATTAAAAAACGAAAAATCTGTTTTAAAAGGAATAAATCGATAAATGTGCCAAAATGCATTGTGAACTTGCCTGTCAAACACAAACTGCCCGTCCAATATGGCTGAAAATTGAAATGTATTTCAAAACAGTGTCGCCAATGCGAGGAAAAAAATGGGGTCAGTCAAAAACATTCTCGTTGCTTTTTTATCAACCCTCGTACATAGATACATTCCATCACGACATATCCTTATCGGAATAGGCAGAGAGGACAGAACGCCAGACTTGTAAATCTTTAAAATTCCAATGCACATAATAATTCTTATAACATATTTTCCTTTTATTCAGAACTTTTTATTGAAAAAGTATAATAAGTATTTTTGAATATTTTACAGAGGAAGTAGATATTCAGTGAACATTAACTATTGTATAATATTACTAGTGAAAGTAACCTTCACTAAAGTAATCAGTGAATGTGTAATACTGTGTTATCTGTTCACATTCACTATTGAAAGTGTACAGTTAACACTTTAACCACTTAATGCTATTGTTTTTTTTACAAAGAGGGTTTAAAAAAACAGCAAGTTTTTTTTTGTGTTTTATTTTAAGTTTATACACTTTACAATTGAAACATAACAATTTAAACATATTTTAATTTAAAAAAAATAAAAATTCAATTTGGTATGGTAGATTTGAAAGCATTGTGTTAAACATAGACTTCGTAAATACGAACACAATATCGTAAATACGAAATAAGCAACACATAATACGACCACTCACAACTACAGGCAAATTTACAATGAATAAATAAAACGCAAACGACTGGCGAGCGTTACACGTGTTAGCTAAAATTAGAACACTGCGAGTCGATACAAGCGAGCGTGACTCGGGATAGCGGAAATTGGAACGCATTTGGCGCGCGAGAGGGTCTCGTTCAAGGGCATTAAGTGGTTATAGTATGAACTATGCAATTTCACTGCTTGTTGTTTGAATACTTTCTAAAATAGAAATATTTGTGCTCAACTGCGATTTTTGTACTTTGAAATGTGAGATTCTGAAATGTAAACGCTATAAGAATTACATTTTACGTTCATCGAAATTCCTCTTTGACTTATCTAAATAAATGAAAACATTAATTAACAAAACTTACTTTCCTCAACCCTTGTTAGTAAAGGTTAACAAATACTAGAGAGGGTAAACAACAAATATGTGAATAAGCATTTGTCTCACATTCACTGATTATTTTTATATAGTAATAATTTACATTCACTGTACAATCCACTTCCTCTATAACACATATGCCTTTTTATATAGTAATAGTTTACATTCACTGTATAATCCACTTCCACTATAACACATATGCCTTTTTTATACAGTAATAGTTTACATTCACTGTACAATCCACTTCCTCTATAACACAGCCTTTTTATATAGTAATAGTTTACATTCACTGTACAATCCACTTCCTCTATAACACATATGCCATTTTATATAGTAATAGTTTACATTCACTGTACAATCCACTTCCTCTATAACACATATGCCATTTTATATAGTAATAGTTTACATTCACTGTACAATCCATTTCCTCTATAACACATATGCCTTTTTATATAGTAATAGTTTACATTTACTGTATAATCCACTTTCTCTATAACACATTTGCCTTTTTATATAGCAATAGTTTACATTAACTGTACAACCCACTTCCTCTATAACACATATTCCTTTTTATATAGTAATAGTTTACATTCACTGTACAATCTCCTCTATAACACATATGCCTTTTTATATAGTAAAAGTTTACAATCACTGTACAATCCACTTCCTCTTTAACGCATATGCCTTTTTATATAGTAATAGTTTACATTCATTGTACAATCCACTTCCTCTATAACACATATGCCTTTTTATAAAGTAATAGTTTACATTCATTGTACAATCCATTTCCTCTATAACACATATGCCTTTTTATATAGTAATAGTTTACATTTACTGTACAACCCACTTCCTCTATAACACATATGCCTTTTTATATAGTAATAGTTTACATTCATTGTACAATCCACTTCCTCTATAACACATATGCCTTTTTATATATTAATAGTTCACATTCACTGTATAATCCACTTCTTCTATAACACATATGCCTTTTTATATAGTAATAGTTTACATTCACTGTACAATCCACTTCCTCTATAACACATATGCCTTTTTAAATAAGCTTGGAGTCAAAAGGGTTAATGTCGTTTTTGACACATTTCAGGTTGATTGGCAATAAACCGCATCGCAAAAGAAGTATAATACTAAAGGATTTACTAACCTTTGACATAGAAGATGTCTACGGGATGCATCCTGCCTTCCACGGAGAGGATGGCCGATGTGGAGTGCTCCCCTTTGCCCCTGTTCAAGTTGAAGAACTCGCACAGGCTCTCTGCGTCCATGGTTGCTGAAGACACCACCAGTTTCAGCGTCTTCCTCTTCTGCAATTATACGGTCGAATATGAAAAATCTGCCAAAATTCATCTTTGTAAGAACTATAATTTTCGACATGGCACTTTCTGGAGTAGAGCATTATTTCTCATCCTTTTTAGCCTTGCAGCCCTCCAAAAGATTAAAAAAATATAATTAAGAGCTCGCAACCCCCTTGCCAAATATCTTGGTGATGCATGGGTGAATGCTGGACGATGTATAACTCTTACTCTAGGTAATTAGAAACTGCTGAAATACGCATGCTAAGATGGTCACCTGGTGTGCCCCTAAGAGACAAAATAAAAAGCTCACGCATTCGTGGAAACCTAGGTGTTACAGACATCAACAGCAAGATGGAGGAGAGGCGGATGAGATGGTATGGGCACGTTGGACGCAGAGCACCCGATCACATTGTGAACCAGGCAATCTCCATGGATCTTCCTCGAATAACAACCAGAGGAAGACCAAAGAATTCATGGGTGGTGCAAAAAGATAACCTGATGCAGAGGCACGGCCTGGGGGACGTAGTCCGGGACAGAAGAGCATACAACCTGAGGACGAGGAGAGCTGACCCCAACAGTCTTCGCAGACAGTGAGTTGGGATGGAGCCTGAGAGAAGAAGCATGGGTATGTGGCCGCACAAAAGAATGACACGATAAACGTTATCAGATAAGGAGATCTACTGTTTTACGCACAAGTGTACTTGCACAAATATGATAAGCGTTATCAGGTTGGAATATCTACTGTTTTACGCACAAATGTCCTTGCACAAAGGCAATAAGCCTTATCGGTTAAGTACATCTTTTGTTTTACGCACAAATGTACTTGCACAAAGACGATAAGCCTTATCAGTTAAGGATATCTACTGTGATTGGACAAAATAAGTGATATTCTGAAAGAAGGTAAAGTAGAAAGTCAGACAAATCGTAGAAATTGTATGAATTTTTTTTTTTTACCTGGTGAGTGTATTGCCATGTGGCAATCTCTTCCAACCAACCAGAAAGCTGTTTTTATAGGCCCTAAGTGTTAACCAGACTGAAATCATATTTAAAAAAATCTGGGTTCCAGCGGGGATCGAACATGCAACCTCCGGATCGGCAGACAAGTGTCTTACCACCAGGCCACGGAGATCGTCGGAAGTTATACGGATGTGGAAAAGACTAAGGATGTGTATCGAGTTATGAAAGTATGGCGCTCTGTCCTCTCTGCCTTCTCCTAACAGGGAAATGGAATGCTTTAAAAAGCGACTGAAAAAAACTCTTAATTTGAAAAAAATCTGGGTTCCAGCTGGGATCGAACCCGCAACCTCCGGATCGGCAGACAAGTGTCTTACCACCAGGCCACGGAGATCGTCGGAAGTTATACGGATGTGGAAAAGACTAAGGATGTGTATCGAGTTATGAAAGTATGGCGCTCTGTCCTCTCTGCCTTCTCCTAACAGGGAAATGGAATGCTTTAAGAAGCGACTGAAAAAAACTCTTAATTTCTAGTCAGTAAAATAACGTGTTTCATTCCTGGTTTTTCTTTTCCTTTCCTCTCCACCATCCCTTCCTTTCCTTTTGATTGATGATATCTCACTTTATATGAAAAATAATGTTCGGGTGATTGTCCGTCTTTGTGGGGTTTGTGGGCATATGCTCACGTATGTGTTTATGGATTTCGTGGGGATGGATAGTCATTTGAATGATTTATGCGACCACGTAACTTGCTTTATTTACTTTTGTCTGGTAAGTTGGAAGAGATTGGCGGCCTGGCAATAAGGCCGCCAGATTGTATTTGCAATAAAAGTGTTAAATAAATAAATAATGGTGTAATTGCATGTATGTTTGATGTAAATCTGTTTCAAATTTTAAATAAAACAAATTGAAAAACAAATATCATGCACTTAATATGGAAAGTGCAGATAACATACCTTGAGGATCTTCTTCACGAGCCCCATGAGGACGTCGGTGAGCTGGTTCCTTTCATGTACCTCGTCCAGTACGATACAGCTGTACTGCGTCAACAGAGGGTCTGAGAACATCTCCCTCAGGAGGATACCCTCCGTCACAAACTGGAAAATAAATAAAGCGGTTATGCAGAATTATGTTCAACACGTACATACTCGTACATGTTACAGACATATCGTCACGATATGAATCATGTAGGGTAGACAAAGATAACAGATCTCCAAACTTTTTTCAAAATCTGATTCATTTGTTCCAGCCATGTTTTACTAGGTCTATGAGGACGTGTATGTATACCTTGCAATTCTGACTTGTTTAGTCATTCGTTCATCATTCATTCTCTCCACATACCCAAACCATCTTCAAACTCCTTTATTCATCTTACTTAAAACACTCATTCTATCCATGCATTCATTTCTGATGTCTCCATTCCACCTTCTTTCATACATTGACACTCCACAAATGTTCCTTAGTCCACGCGTCTCCACAGCATTAATCTTACTCTTATCCTTCTTTTGCCAAGAACAAGTTTCATTTCATATAAATCAAGGTGGGCACCAACACACTCTTGTGTATTGTCATTTTTGCTAATATTGACATTGCATAGTTGTTGCACTAGGTAAGTCCAGAAAGTAAGTGTACTGAATTTTTGTAGGTTACAATTTTTTTTATTTAAACAAAAAAATTACGTGGTTACCGTAGTACATATGTAAGCTATTTTTCGACATAGTCGCCATTCCTCTTAATGCAGGTGGTGAAGCGGGGTATCAACTTTTTGATGCCTTCCTCGAAGTAGTTTCCCGCCAACCCCTCCGTCCACTTCTCCCCCTCCTCCTTTACCTCTTCGTCGGTTGAAAACCTTTTTCCACCCATGTGCAGCTTCAGGGAGGTAAAGAGATAGTAATCTGAAGGTGCTAGGTCAGGGGAATGCGCGGGATGGTTCAGGACATCCCATTTAAACGAGGCGAGCAGTTCCTTCGTGGCATTGGCCGTGTGTGGTCTGGCATTGTCGTGCAGCAGGCAGACTCCCTTTGTCAGCATGCCTCTCCTCTTGTTCTGAATCGCCCTCCGCAATTTTTTTAGGGTCTCACAGTATCTTGCAGAGTTGATGGTCTCCCCTTGAGGCATATATTCAATCTACGATCGTCACGGAGCGTATTTTCGATTTTTTCCACAATTTCGTCAGTCACAATTGAAGGTCTTCCGCTCCTCTGATCATCATGCACCGACGTACGACCGTTTTTAGACTCGCGACACCACTTGGACACACTCGTACGATTCATAGCTTTATCACCATATGCAGTTTTCCCCTCATTATAAACCTCAACCGGAGGTTTTCCCTTCCAAACGAGATAACGGATGACGCCACGTATTTCGCACTTGGCGGGAGATTGGATTGACATTTTTCACGAAACGTGTTGTCGCGTCGACACTTCTCAACGTACTGACCTCGAACCGGTCTCGTTGCGGAGGGGAAGGGTCAGGCTACACGGAAGGGTCAGGCTACACGGAAGGGTCAGGCTACACGGGAAGGGTCAGGCTACACGCAACATGTCGAAAATAAAATCCATCCGGTCGTGAGAGCCTCAGTACACTTACTTTCTGGACTTACCTCGTACATAATATAAAGTGCTCCGTTCACCTTATTTCCTGTCACTACTCTTCTTTCAATTGATTTTTCAATTCGGCCACGATACGTACTATAAACATACTGCCCAGATAACAAAACTCATCAACCTGCTTTAATTTAGAAGTCCAAGTTTCACTTCCATACGTCGAAGTGGGCACCAACACACTGTTATATATTGTCATTTTTGCTACTGTTGATATTGCATGGTTGTTGTTTATAACATTTAGCGCTCCGTTCACCTTATTTCCTATCGCTACCCTTCTTCCAATATCTCTTTCAACTCGCCCATCACACGAGGACATATTGTCCAGATAACAGAACTCGTCAACCTGTTCCAGTTTTTTTCTGAGTTAACCCAAACATCACACACACTTTTTACCACACTTATTTCTATAACCATAACATTTGATTTCACTAAATTTATTTTTAAACCTTGTACTAGACATCTCTCATATAGCTCACTTATCATATCCCTTAAATCGCCTTCATTTTTAGCAAACATAACCATATAATTTGCATATGCAATTCCACATGCATTAACTCTCTCCCATCATCTTTTAGATGATGCACACATGACTCTATATATAAATTAAACAACCAAGATGACATCACACATCCATGCGTTACGCCTTTCATAATTTTAAACCACTCAGTGAGTTCTCTCATATCATCTTTTAGATGGCGCACACGTGACTCTATATATAAATTAAACAACCAAGATGACATCACATATCCTTGCTTTATACCTTTCATAATTTTAAACCTCTCAGTGAGTTCTCTCCTATCATATTTTAGATGGCGCACACATGACTCTATACATAAATTAAACAACCAAGGTGACATCACACATCCTTGCGTTACGCCTTTCGTAATGTTAAACCACTCAGTGAGTTCTCAATTAACACATGAACTACTGTCTTCATACAGCGAGGCAATTGCACTTAGCAATTTATCATTCACGCCATACTCTTTCAAAACTTCCTACAATTTCTCCCTTCTTACACGATCAAACACTTTTTATTTTTCCTTCTTTCCAACCATTTCTCAGATATGTTCTGTAAAGCAAAAATCTGATCCATGCATTGTGTCCATTTTCTGATTCTAGGTTCCTAGGTTCCTTCTCGTGTCTAAGACTTCTAGGTTTCTAGGACTTCTAGATAAAGCTCCTAGGTTCCTTCTCGTGTCTAAACTTCCAAACCAGATTAAATCACTTTGTTACTTTTAATAAATTACTTATAGAACTTGATTTACTTTGATCTGCGTGCTCTGCCCATACTCCGTGTGGAAACTGACCGCATACCCAACCGATCCCATCTTGCCGCATACTGTGTCCCTCTCCAGCGCCACCCGGTCTGCAAGCGTCAGGGCTGCGGCCACCCTCGGCACAGTTATCACCACTGCACTCCCTGGAGGGCAGTATCCCGCCTCCACCAGATACTGTGAAAGAAAGTTATTCATTAGAATCGAAGTCCCAAATAAATTCCACGTATAAACTATGAGCTACAAATTGAACAGTGTTTGTCTTCAATTATTCAACTGTGAACCTCAGGATCTTCCGCCATATTATCAGACGGAAAAATACAATAGAGATACTAATGGAAAATAGAAGGGTCCTGACCACAAAGCATACACCAATGTGATGGGCAAACAGCTCACCGCAATAGTGAAGTAGGGATGCAGCTGACAGTGAAAGATTGAGGCATATATAGGATGGCCACTAAAAGGCTGATGGGTTTGAACAAGTCATAACTTGTTTATATTCAATCTTTTTTACAGTTTACAGAACATCCCTTGGAGATTAAAATAAATTTTACTACCCTAAGATACTCAGCAGCGCTTGCAGTACCCCATTCGATTTCAACACCTATCCAGAGATAACAACAACTTGATAATGAGTGATGAGGCCCATTTTCATTTAAACGGGTGCATCAACAAACAAAATTGAAGATTTTAGGGTACTGAAAATCCCAGGTAATTACATCAGCATCAATTGCATCCCCAATGCAATGTTTGGTGCGGTGTTAAGGCTGAAAGAGTTATCGGCGCCTACTATTCCTCATATTAATAGACGAGATTAAATTCCATAAGTCACTCGACATGTTTATTGTTCGCTGACGACTTGAAAATTTTCAAAAAGATCAATTCACCTCACGACTGTGCACAGTTACAACAGGACCTAGACTCCCTTCCATAGTCTCCTGGACTGAGCTAAATCATCTCCTGTTCAACATTAATACATGTGTATGTGTATCTTATAGTCGATCGTTTTCACCAATCCACCATCAGTATACTATACAGGGAGTGGCACTAAACAGAGTTTCTGAATTCAAGGATTTGGGCGTAACCTTCGATGTCGGACTCACGTTCGTTAACCATGTCTCACGTTTGATATCGGACTGTTACAAACTACTCGGTTTTATAATGAGAATATCAAGAGAATTTAACAGCACCGATATCCTCCGAAACTTATATAATTATCTAATTAGAACCAAATTAGAATATGCATCTACGGTTTGGGCTCCTCATCAGCTCAAATATAAAAACAATATAGAACAAATACAAAAAAACCCTCAGATATCTATGGTACAGAACAAAGGGCGATTACCCAAAATATGCTCACCATGCCGAACTTCTCACGGTGTGTAACTATAGAAGCCTCGAAACATGAAGGCAAGAATCCATTGCGATATTCCTACTAAAGGTTTTCCAAGGTTGCTTTAACTGTCCCGCGATTCTAGAAGCACTAAGTTTATATGTACCCAATAAATATAGCCGTGCCGTAGGAATCACCCTCTGTTCTACATACCAACTTACAGGACGAATATCATGGCTAAACACTCAGTCACGCGTGGTATAGAGATATTGAACCAACTGAATGACACGGTTGATATATTCTCGGTACCGACTAGCAGTATGAGAAGAATCCTGGCTGATATTATTCCTAACGAATAAGCTAACGCCAGAAGCAGACCCTCTATGTGTAACATGAGAAATCCGTGCAAAGTGGATAAAGAAAAAAAAAAACTTTGAAAATGAGGAAGGTCAGCCAGAAAGAATCAACAAGGCCCTGTATAGGACAATACTTGAAATTTGTTTACACCCAGCGGTCGGAGATAATCAGGAGATACGGTTCCAACAGGATAGAGCTACTGCGCATACTGCCAGGGTGACGATGAACCTCTTGCGAGATTTTGTTTTATATCATTCAGTCTTTCAGTGGCCACCCTGTACAAACTCAACAGAGACACACAGTACGCATAACAACTGACCAAATATTCACCATCCCTAGAGTTAGAACATATTTTGCCCAAAAGTAATATGCATGTCTGGCCCTCATGTCATATAGTGAGTTACTAAAAGCAATAATGGAAAAAAGGTGTCAAAAATTCAGGCAGTGAATCAGGACGTTGTTGTTGTTACGACAGAAGTTTGAGTACTTGAGCTTGCAGGAGGAGTAAGTTGTAGTGAAAATTTGTGTTAACTCTTAAATGTTATGTGTTTTTGATGGGGGGAGGATATGGAGGACATTGTTAGATAGCCTTTTGATTTCTCCGAAATGATGAAGTAAACCAAGGGTTGATTCAAGTATAAAGTACTTTCAATTAGGTCTTACAATGTATCAAGTTAGTGAGAGTTCATGACAGTGGTATTGAATAATTAATCAACAGTCGGTAAATAGCATCAACCATTTTTTTCCATATTTTCATGTATTTAGTAAGATACAGGTAAAGCCTAGTTTTCTGAGGACACGACAAATAAAAGTCAACAACAAGAATCAGTGCATCCAACTATGAAAATAAGCATACCAAAGATCTAATGGTTCATCTCAAATCAATCATTAATATCGTCATAGACTTTCCGTTCCCTCGTTAAACCAAAATCATCGGAAGTAGATGACCCTTCTCTTACGTGTTGTCAAAAGGTCAGGAGCAGCCTAACGCTATACTGAGGAGAGCTGATGACGTTATTGTAAGGTGGAGAGAAGTAGAGGTGTTATTGTTTGGAAATGAAGTCACCTTGCATAGTTGCGTCAGGGGACTGTCTTTCTTGGGTTCTTTCTCTTTTGTCTCGCTAAAAATCTATCTAATGAGGTTTGTTTTTTTGCCTGTGCTTTAATATTTTTCTAAAGTGAGCTAGCACTGTTATTGAAAATTCGAGAAACAAATTATTCGAGATGAGAGACGTTCGACAACTGAGATTCCACTGTATGTATATGGTAATTTAGAAAGGATTTTCACATCCGCGGGAAGGGGGCTTGTAACCTATTATACCCGCGTATAATGAGAGACTACTGTATTAATTTAGAAGCCAAATTATTACTAAATAAATTTTAACATAATGCATTAAAAATTTCACCCAGAATAAACCTTGTAAATGGAGGGATTACTGTTTATATTTTTGGTACGCCACTGACCCCAACCCCCAATTTGCTAAGTATTTTCAAATACAAAATAACAGGTAAAAGTTACATTTTTAAATTAATCTGTTGAAACTTTGCATTGTATTTTTTTAATTGGTTTTATTATGTTATATTGACTCAAAATTTCATAATGTATTTAATTTAGTGGCACAAATCATCCTTGATTGGGTGGATTGTCTATTGAAAAATAAACAGGTAAAATCCCAATTTTCCGAATTGAAAAATAAACAGTTAAATTCCCAATGTTCCCAATTGAAAAATAAACAGGTAAAATCCCAATGCTCCCAATTGAAAAATAAACAGGTAAAATCCCAAGTTCCCAATTGAAAAATAAACAGGTAAAATCTCAATGTTCCCAATTCAAAAATAAACAGGTAAACTCCCAATGTCCCCAATTAAAAAAATAAACAGTTAAATTCCCAATGTTCCCAATTGAAAAATAAACAGGTAAAATCCTAATTTCCAAAATGAGGGGAATCAGAGGTGTATTAGAAATAAAACACAGAATATTTCAAAATAAAATTTATTTAAAACATTGGTAGTTAGTTCCACGCTGTCATAATTTATTAGCAAAAAATATTAATTCGAATAACTATCTTCGAATCGTTTAAAATTGGCATTTTATTAAAATTAGTTTGCAATTATATTGACTCATATAATTGCATAGTGACATTAATTTGGTGGCACAAATCATCCTACTTAGAATAGATTGTCTATTAAAAAAAATTTCACGCGTTGATACGAGTACATTAGCTTTCTATTATGTGCTAAAGGTTCATGGGGCCAAAATATGGACGCTACGTTTTATGGTTCGCTATTAATTTATGATATTTGCAAATATTATAAAATAGCCCTTTCCATGTATACTGATTTACTCACTACAGTAAAATCAAATGTAATTCGATATATAGACCACTTATATAGGAAATTTCGATATACAGACCACTTATATAGGAAATTTCGATACACAGACCAGTTTTCAGGACTTCTCAGGAGTCCTCCGATTCTTTGGACACATTGTTCGTGGCCAAGGAGACAGTTTGTAGAGGTTTGTGGTTACTGGAGGCGTGGAAGGATAGTTGTAAGTTGTAATGAAATTGGTTAGTTTTGAGAGTGACATCGTGTGTTGACTTAACCGCTCTCAGCTGTCAAATGAATTTGTGCGTAGCACTTTGGTGTGGTCAGGCATGAAATCACCTAGTATATGAGTCACGTAAAATCTATCGAAGCACTTTGGTGCGGCCACGGCCTAAATAAAAATTCGTTGGTGTACTCCATAGGTACAAACTATAAGCTGAAAGAAAATCTAAAAAGGTGAGTCAAGTGGAAAATGTGTTTGCAAAGAACAATTTAAAAGATTATTATTTGCGCAGAATCTTTATAATTCTCGAATAAATATTATATCCAACAGCACTGCACTTTATAAAGCAACTACAAAATACAGAGGACATAAGTTCTACGACAAAGAATGTAGACGAAATCAAAATACCAATTATCCAGATAACGAAAAGTCCATAATACTGATCTTTCGTATTCGGAGGCAGATTGTTCACGATTGTCTTCCCATCAAAATATATGCTTCTATCTCTAGGCAATCTGAACACTGGTTCAGACCATTTCTTGTTCAAACCGCTTTCGGTAAAAGTTCTAATGTGCTGATCGAAGGTGAAGAAGTACGGGGCATCCTTTCTGAAAGGCCACGCTTGAGTTGATGGGAATATATCCACGTCGATCACTCTGAGAGTCATCAAATCTTCTTCCTTTATATCGTCTTTGCATTCAGTGTTCAAGGATATCTGAACGTCCATCTGCTCGTCTAAGAAAAGTGCCTTAAGACCGATTAGAGACTGAAGAGCGCTGCATTTGTCCGGCTTGAAGATAATACTTTTGTAAAACTGTTGCAGTGAAGGATCCGAAGAGTCTTTTGCCATATCAACGATATATCTGATGTCTGCCTAAAATAAAAATAAAACAGATGCGTGAGACTCTCGCGCGGTAGAAGTGGAACTTCTTAGCTTCTAGGAAAAGTTGATTTTATGCATTGCTTTTTTTTCCATTTGTTAACGATTTTATGTTTTTTTTTTTGGATTAAGAAATGGTTATGTGGAATTTAATTCAAGAAAATCTCTCTTAATTAAATAAAAAAATATTATTATTTTTATTTTTAATAATAAATAATAATAATTTTAATATAATATTAATATAATACACTGAATAATATTAAATGTATATTATTTAATATTAAATAAAAATCATAAATTAAATAAATATTGAATAAAATAAAATAATTTAATGTAAAAAAAAAAAATTATGTGAAATATATTAATATAAAAATAATACGAGTATATAACCAAAATATTTTATTTTTTATTTTTAATAAATAATAATATATTACACTTAATAATATTGAAATAATATTAATTATTATTAATAATAAATAATTATTAATATTAATAATGATAAAGTAATAACATAATACACCGTTTCACTTTTCGTGACGTTCAGGCCAATTTGCCCTACCGCGCCAATAGAAGTTTCACTTCAAAAAAACTGTAGGAAGTATACAAAAAAATTCTCTACGATTTTTTATTTCTGTGTTATTGTTATATACTAATTTTGTTGTTTGGTATTGTTGTGTACTACTTTTGTTGTTTGGTATTGTTGTTGTGTACTACTTTTGTTGTTTGGTATTGTTGTGTACTACTTTTGTTGTTTGGTATTGTTGTTGTGTACTACTTTTGTTGCTTGGTATTGTTGTTGTGTACTACTTTTGTTGTTTGGTATTGTTGTTGTGTACTACTTTTGGAATTTGGTATTGTTGATGTGTACTACTTTTGTTGTTTGGTATTGTTGTTGTTTACTACTTTTGTTGTTTATTTTATTGTTTGTTATTTATTTTATACTCGTCGTCATTGCTGGGCCACGTAGTCGAAGATCCTCTCGTCATACCAACGTCTATTCAGTTGCAAAGCGAAGCTGTGCTGTGGAGTTTTTTGTTTATTTTAAAGTGATTTGTAAGTGAATAGATCTGTAGTGCGAACCCTTGAAGATATAATATATAGGGGTTCGCATTTTATTTTATATTTATATGATAAACATGCGTAAGAATGGGTTGGCAGTCTTAAATACAAAGATTTGCTGGTTGCCTCTTCTACGAGAACTCGATAGTGTAGCCGCTGTCAAGTCTGCGTGATATAAAAATACAAATTAATATTTGTTCATCTTTAAGGGGGGTATTCTCATTTGGATTATTTTAAATCGATTTTTTTTTCATTTAATTTTTATATAACCCTTTCTGAATTATTTCCAGTAAGAAATTTTAAAAAATCTTAAAAATTCGAAAAGATATAAGGGTTTATAGTCGAGCGCGCCGATCGAAAAATGATCTGGGCTTCGCAGCTTTCGGATCGTCTATTGTTATGGTGGCAGCCTTATTTTCCAAGAATTCTCGTCCAATAATATTTATTGGACTGATGAATTGATATTTAGTTTGTCGGGATTTTTAAACAAGTTTATATGGCCCTGGAATTGCTGATTAACAGTAAGTTGAAAATGTTAACTTTAATTCGTGTAAAAATCGCACTTGAAACTTAAAACGCGTTTCGTGAAAAATCACTTTTTTTAAGTTATTCCCCGTAATAACTCCAAAAGGAATAAACCGATTTTAATGAATAAGTACTTATTCTCTTTGTTATACCTTTCTCTATAGCCGGTACTAGAATTATTTCAATCGATTCATTTTTTCGATTTTCTCACTCCTCTAAAGACAAAAAAAAGAATTTTTAATTTCAACAATCCGCCATTTTTTCATTATTATAGTACCGGCTATAGCCACATGCTTTCTGAGTAAAACAGTTTTTTTTTTAATTTTCAGACTTGTACAACAGCCACAATTGCGGGCATAATGGACCCCCTCCATGTACGAGGCGGCCTTACTCCCGACTTATTCTTTTTATCATGAAATTTTATGAAAATGTTCTTAAAAGATAAATAAATATGTCTAAAAAAACAACCATTTTAAAAAAACTTTCGTCCACTGAAAAAAAAACTTAAAAATCGTCGATTTTTCGGCCCACGAAATGAAAATACCCCCTTAATAAGTTTTCTTATTTTTTCTGTCATTTGGCGCACTCTCAATTATTAACTCGCGTATCCCACTTTGAAGACCACTGTTATATATTACGAGGGTCATCCAGAAACTAAGGTTACAAGGGCTCCTGAGGCCAGGGGATTTTTTTCGTTTCAAAGTTGGCGCACCTGGCGTGTAGGGGGGATCCTAACGGTCAGTTTGTTTGGTCTCGCGTGTTTGTCGGTTTTGTTTAGTCACAGTAAATTCTTCCGATGGAGAGGTCGTCGTGCGCTCCCGCCAACTCTCGTCCGTGCGAGACCCGCGCGGTCATCAGTTTTTTTTACTTTGCAGAACAATACCGCCGCGAATATCCATCGGAAGCTCGTGGAAGTTAATAGTAGTGATGTGATGAGTTAACAACATGTCACGAAGTGGGTTAGGTTGTTCAGAGAAGGCCGTACTCATACTCACGACGAGGCAAGGCAGTGATTTCTGACGAATTTGTGCAAAAAATTGAAGAACAAGTGCGAAATGACCGCCGTGTGACGCTTGACGACCTTCACGAAGAATTTCCTGATATTTTTCGAAGTCTCCTTGGTAATATTGTGTCGGAAAAACTTGGTTACAAGAAGTTGTGTGCGAGATGGGTGCCCAGAATGCTCACACCGGAGCACCCCAACAATTTTTCAACACTGGCATACAAAAGCTGATGCCCCGACTACAGAAATATCTCGATCTCGACGGCGATTACGTTGAAAAATAGTTTAATATATTAGTGAAGTATCCTGTGAATTTCAATTAAATACAAGCATTTTTCGATCCTACATAAATGTTGTAACCTTACTTTGTGGATGACCCTCGTAGTTTATTAAATCATTTTTAAAAATCCTATACCTCTACCAAATGCGAAGTGTAACCATCATTGACAAGAGCATCAAAATCCCTCAAGTCTTCGTGTAAAGGCTTTGCCAGTGTGGAAGTTAGCTTCGCTCTATAGACAGTGTTGATAACAACAGAGCACAGTATCCAGCAGGCTACTGTCCGGTTACAGAAGCTTCTCTTGGCGTTCTCAACGACTGGCTGCTCGAGAAGTACAAAAATAGTATCCTAAAAGAAATTTCACCAAGTTTTAATCTAAAGCGCTTCGTTTGACACGTTCACTGGTGACAACGTGATATCGCGTGGTGTAAGGCAGCGGTCGGTAATCTAACTTGATACATAGCAACATGTAAGTTTTATAAAATAAATAAATAAATGAATGAATTTCGTTTTTTTTAATCTAGATATACGGGGGTGTGGGCTGAAAGCCCCCCGATGTCCTTGCGGTCGGGCTCGCCCTACATTAGTGGGGTGTATCTCGACCGGGGGAATGTTTGTGGGATGAGCCCGAACCTTTTAATGTATTCTATCTTGAATGTATTTTTCTGTCATCTATTTATTTTCAGTGTTTTTTTTTCTCTTCTTATTCTACATGTGCAAGGGTGTGGGCTGAAAAGCCTCTGGTGTCCCCGTGGCTAGACTCGCCCTATATTGGTGGGGTGTACCTTGGCCGGGGGGGTGTTATTAGATGAGCCCAGACCTTTTGATAGCTTCTGTCTTTAATGTATTCACTGCAATTTCTGTGTTCTTGAAGTATATTTAAATGTATTGTGTACATACTATATTGCTATCAATAAACCTATATTTATTTATTTATTTAATTGTGAATGAATTGTGAATGAATCGTGAATGAATCGTGAATGAATCGTAAATGAATCGTGAATGAGTCGTGAATGAATCGTGAATGAATCGTGAATGAATCGTCAATGAATCGTGAATGAATCGTGAATGAATTGTGAATGAATTGTGGATGAACGAATGGACGAATGGATTAATAGGGTAATGAATGAATAAATTAATTAATAAATAAGTTAGCAATAATATTTACCCATAAAATAGCGCAAAATGACATATCTCTGTTATCATTGGTAAATTTGTTTGTAACTAAATAGACGAGTGACTGAAACCAGATGGTTATAATGACAAGAAGCCAAGTTGTAAAAGAAAACACCATAATCAAATTGAGACCTAAAATTGAATCAATTATTTTATAAATTATCATCACACCGTGTCCCTTGTGAGGTAGACAGAGAGAACACATCTCCAAACATTTATATCCAAGCACACCACTTAACTTCGCCTCCTTCGCATTCATATTATACATCTCGTCATACATAATCTCTCTTCCACGCACACCTTACATTACTAGCTTAGATACTCGTTTCATCATCATCCTATCGTGTAGTTCATGACTGAGCGTCGTGACTCCCATGATAGACTTCGACAACTTATCTCCATCCATCCCCTGTACTTCGCGGCTCGAAGGGCAGTGGTTAAGGGTAGTCCAGTTGCGTCTCTCACTTGGTCAGTCCAACGCATTAAGGTATTTCCTCTTATACGTCGTCTTTCCACGCCTCCAGTAACCACAAACCTTTCCAAACTGTCTCCTTGGCCACGAGCAATGTGCCCAAAGAATCGGGGGACCCGTTGAAGGCATAACGCATAACCTAGTATAAACAAAACATTAAGGACAATACTTTGCCTCTGGAGTTGAGTAACCCTGCATCAACATGTGGAAGGTTTCGATTCTGCTTTATATTTTCGATAATCTGTCGGTGATTCTCAGTTCTTCCAGAATGTAGACGTTACTTCGCCTTGCTGCCCATGGAATTCGTAAAATCCTTCTCCAGCACCACATTTTAAATGTATCTATTCTACGTCTCTCGCTTGCTCTCAGAGATCAAGTATGTGTGCCGTGCATGAATATTGCTCAGACGAGAGACTTAAGTAGGCGCATTTTCGTCGTGAATTCGCGTTTTTGGGTGGAAGACACCTGTGTGTGTATTTGTTTATTATATGCAATATGTTGTACTTCAGCAAGGACACAGATTAAACCATTCCGATTACAAGAAGATCAAATTCATGATGATCATCAGGTTTAATCTGCTGTAGCCTTAATCAGGCAGAGTTTTTTAGATAGCGCTAGTTTTGCGTAGCATGATAGTAATGCTATTAGCTAAATTAAACAAACATAACATAACAAAACCACATACCTTCAAAAAAAACATTTTTTGGAACACTATAAACAATCATTGAAGGGTCAACACTGACAGCTGAACTGAAAGTGGCCTTCTCCCATCTTGCCATGGTCACCGATATACTCCCTAAAGCCCAGTCTGCTAGACTCTGGTTCACAGCCACAATCATGTAGTTATATGTCATTCCAGATTCCACTTGGAAATTCTTCAACACAAATGTAAAATTCAAACTCTTCTGCAACTCTTTCAACATCTCTCCCTCGAAGAGCAAAGGCTCGTGACACATCAATGTTGTTACATTGTCTTTGTTGCTTAAAACTGTCGAATTCTTACAATCGAAATTGTAGTCACCTAAAGGAAATGCTACCTTAAAGGTGTGTCCGTGAAAATCAGAAAAAATATACTTAAAAGTATGCAAGATTGTTTGGACAAGTTCTTCGCTTAAATGTCTCAGATTTTCTTTAGCTACAGCAGCGGTGTACCTCAGGGATAAAATCTCGGACTTGAAACCACAATAATAACAAATGTCGTAGAGATTTATGATATCTTTTGATATTTCAATTAGTAATGTGGAATGTACCAAAGACAAGAAATCAGATCCACTCAACACGAAAGAACTCAGTTTTTCGGTCAAATAATTGTCTTTGCATATTTGGTAGTTTCTGTTACATATAAAAATAACCGAGTCACTTCGTCTTATGTGGTTTTTATTGAGTTTATCAAACGTGGATATTTTTGATAGACCCACAAAATGTATAGTAAAACCTCTTGTTTTTTTTAATAATTTCTCAAGGGGAACTTTTAATTTGTCGTAATTTACAATTGTGCGACTATTCCCAATAGCACTTTCAGTCGAATCTTTTCCTAATTCTGGTGGCTTATCTCGAGACTTGTATGAACGCATAATGCTGTCGATAAAATCTTCTGACGAAGAATCATAATGGAAAACCAAGTCACTGTTGAGCTGTTCACTGTTAAGAACCGAAAAGATGATCTCTTCGACTTCTCGGTTTTTATAAAAAGAGTTTAAACTAAATTTGGATAGAGCCTCCATACTCTCGGCTTTCTTTATATTCGACATTATTGAGAATAAAAGAAGGAACTGATGAATTTTCGATCGGAATTTCTTAGATGTCATAATTGATTCGTTCTTTTCATTTATACACCACATAAAACACGATCATGTATTTAACACTGAGGATTTTATGTCCAAACTTTATAAATCCAATTTGAGAAATTAATTTCACGATATCTGCAATAATGATTTTGATAACACTGGCTATTTTGACAGTTTTTTTTTATTTTGATAATTGAAGAGTTAAACTCATAAACCACTCAAGAGGCAAAAAATACGTAAAGAGTTATAAGAAAAACACTGCGCGATATTTGAGTAAACTGCTTGTGGAGATGTGCCCAGTGACATCTTTGGTTGTAAAACAGAATCACTTTTAGTTTGAATTCACATATATGCCATTTATGGGTATATTGTCGATTGTTGATAGACTGTTTTTTTTTCATAAATAAATCAAAATATGGTTGTTATGTGGTTCATGAGTTTAATAAAAAAAATTACTAACAGAAAGGTAAGAAACGTAAGCAGCATAATAATTGTATTTATAACAAGATGTACGAATGTTAATGAGGCTGTTCATGTATTCCCCGCTTACCTTAAAAGAGACAAAGCATAAAGGTAGTATGTGTCTATTGCCGGATGTTTAAAGAACACTATCTGGAAAAACAAGTATATGAACATCCAAAGCAAGGTGAGGATATACAAGACCTGTGTCCGCCCCATAATGACATACAGCATAGAGTCCAGAGCCGACACTGTCAGAACCAAAAATCTCCTTCGAACCAGCGAAATGAAAGTACTCAAGAGTAACCCTTCGTGATAGAGTACGAAACACAGAAATCCGAAGGATGTGCGAAGTTGAAGATATTGTCAGATGGGGACGACAGAGAAGAAGGTTCTGGAACGAACATGTATCCAAAATGGCGGAACCAAGAGCCGTAAAGGCCAGGGACAGTATCCCCCAAGCGAGCAGACCTCCAGGACGACCTCACAAAAGATGGAAAGACAGCTGGCAGTCAACGTCATAAAAGGGAAACAATGATGCAGGACCTTGAACACAATATATACGAGTATTTTAGAGAAAATCAGTTGAAACTTTCTAAAATTGAATTCTACAGTAATCCAAGGAAACGTTGTTCTTCTAACTGAGTTGTGGAGTCTAATAACAACCTGCCCAATAGTATATGTAGTATAGTGAATGCTGTGACATTTGACCGGTTAAAAAAACACCCGGATAAGTTCTTACACACAAACTCAAAAATATTGTTACAGTGGTGTTTTGTTCTCTGTGTTTATTTTTTTAAATTGTTTTCCTTTGCTTTATACTTGGCTGTTTCTTTAAGAACATATGACAGTTAAACTTGATAACGTTACAATAGCATTTATACTGTCTATCAATATTGATAAAAACTCCAATCAAAAAGAGAAAACACCTAAAGTAAGAAATGTACTTGAGAAAATTAATATTTCTTTTCATTTCACTCACTGAAGTAAACATTATTAACGTGAAAATAGTTCCGATGAAGAAAACGGTGTGTATCTTGAATTTTTTTCATTTGAGTTAATGACTTAATGACACACAGGTGTTCCCCTTTCAACAGAATAACTAAGGGGTGACGATAGCTGATAGCAAGGGAAGGGACGGCGATACAGTAAAGCCAACTTGGCAGTAGCCTAATGCGTATATCTCAGAGGGGTAATATATACATATATGATGGTGTACAGCACCGGTATAAAGACTGTAAAATAGTTGGATAGTTGCCGCTCATTCTTCGGAGATTTCGGCATGACTTTTATGAGTCTCTGTGACAACTGGATGAAGAGATTCCTTTTCAACTGGTAAAATTGGGTCGAAATAAAACAGAGTACGAAATTTCAGACGTCGGTCTGACCGCTTAAGCCGTCACCCTTCCCTAGCTCGTTCTTTGCAAAACGGTCATTGCGCGCGGGGGTCGTTCGATACCTGCTAATCGGCCAGTTTGAACTTATTCGTTTTTATCCAAGCCATCCAATTTATTATGATTTGATAATGCTTTTTTATAATATTTTTAATGTCAATAAAAATGGGTTCGAATCCCGAATAAGAGCACCCTTGAAGAGAGCCTTCTCTCGAAACGGTGGTTTATAAATTATCATTTTCCTATTATTATGTTTGGAAGAGATTTTCACAAATTATCCTTTTCATATTATAATTTTTGGAAGGGATTTTCACAAATTATCCTTTTTATTTTATTATGTTTGGTCGAGATTTTCACAAATTATCCTTTTCGTATTATTATTTTTGGAAGAGATTTTCACATATTATCCTTTTCCTATTATTACGTTTGGAAGAGATTTTCAAAACTTATATTTTTCCTATTATTATGTTTGGAAGAGATCATTTTCCTATTATTATTTTTAGAAAAGATTTTTAATAATTATCCTATTCTTATTATTATGTTTGGAAGAGATTATCATAAATTATTCATTTCCTATTATTATTTTTAGAAAAGATTTTCAATAATTATCCTTTTCCTATTATTATATTTGGAAGAGATTATCACAAATTATTCTTTTCCTTTTATTATTTTTAGAAAAGATTTTCAATAACTTAACTTTTCCAATTATGTTTGGAAGAGATTATCACAAATTATTATTTTCCTAACATTATTTTTAGAAAAGATTTTCAATAAGTTTACTTTTCCTATTATTATGTTTGAAAGAGATTATCACAAATTATCCTTTTCCTATTATTATTTTTAGAAAAGATTTTCAATAATGATCCTTTTCCTATTATGTTTGGAAGAGATTTTTACAAATTATCCTTTTCCTATTCTTATGTTTGGAAGAGATTTTCACAAATTATCATTTTCCTAATATTATGTTTGGAAGAGATTTTTACAAATTATTCTTTTCCTATTCTTATGTTTGGAAGAGATTTTCACAAATTATTATTTTCCCAATATTATGTTTGGAAGAGATTTTCACAAATTATCCTTTTGATATTATTATGTTTGGAGGAGATTTTCACAAATTATCCTTTTGCTATTTTTATGTTTGGAGGAGATTTTCACAAATTATCCTTTTGCTATTATTATGTTTGGAAGAGATTTTCACAAATTATTATTTTCCTAATATTATGTTTGGAAGAGATTTTCACAAATTGTCCTTTTGATATTATTATGTTAGGAGGAGATTTTCACAAATTATCCTTTTGCTATTATTACGTTTGGAAGAGATTTTCACAAATTATCCTTTTGCTATTATTATGTTTGGAGGAGATTTTCGTAAATTATCCTTTAGCTATTATTATTTTTGGAAGAGATTGTCACAAATTATTATTTTATTGTTATTATTTTTTAAATAGATTGTCACATGTTAATACGAGTAACTCCACAAGTTTGTACTGTACACAATGAAAATGTATCATAATACAATACATATTATGGGTAGTACAGTTAATTTCTTGAAAGCTTGATAAGTGGGGATTTACTGTACAAAAAGACAATAAATCAAACTTGCACGTCTCATGTTTTAACAGACAAAGGCATTCCTATATATATTTTTAATAGCATAAATAATAAAAAGGGTATTCCCACATTTATCAACTCAATCAACCCCCTAAAATATAAAAAAAGTACGTTTTCAAAGTAAAAATAAATATACTTGGGTCTAATGAGAGGTCAGTGTTTTTCAAAAATAAATATACTTGGTCTAATGAGAGGTCAGTGTTTTTCAAAAAATTATCATTTTACCTTTGATAAAGATTTAACCTTTAAAGATTTAACCTTATTACATAAAATAAAACGCACAATTTAAGAAAACAAAAAAATGATAAAATTCTAAATATAATAACTTGTGAAACAATAAATGTACAGCACCGGTCTTAAGACTGTAGAACAGGTGAATGGTTGCCGCTTTTACTCCGATATTCCGGCGTAACTTTAATAAGTCTCGGTGAAAAGAAGAGATTTCTTGTTGGCCGGTAGAACTTTGTACAAATAAAAAACAGTATGACGTTTGGCACGAGAATATATTTGCTCATTTTGCGTCCCTTAAGTTTAGCCCATCGCACATCGCAATCGCATCGGACCACTTATGCCATCAGCCTACGCTAGCTCAACGCTTGTCACACGTGTATCGCGCGCATGGGCCGTCCGATCATATGTAATGATAATGCGAGGACCACATAACGCCAATTTTTCTTCACAGACGAGTTCAGATGCGCCATACAACTCAAGTGCTTTTTTTACCTTCTTACGTTCACGTTTGGGGTTGTAAAATATGGATAGGGGTAGGATCTGCTTCGCTTAGGGGAGGAAAAGGAATAACTCAATCACGCAATTCAATTAATTAATTTACGCCATTTCAAAAGACACACTGGAGCACCAATCTACAAAAGTACAATAAAACGTTCGCAAACACCGCGCACTACGTGACTTCAAACACGTGGTGCGCGGTGTTTGCGAACGTTTGAGCGGGAACGCGCAATGGCAGCACCGATAGAAATATTCGTACGTTTGTAAACCCACCTAAAGTGACAGCTCACAAGTTCCATTCTAATTGTCAGACACCGTAAAGTTGACGAGAGCACTTTGGTGTTGAAAATATGAAGATGGATTCAGTTATGACGCCTATTTTAAAAGAATAAGTAGGCGCAAGGATGCAATGCGCCACGTTTGGCGCATGCGCCACGGTTTGGCCACCCCTTACATAACGAGACGTTCTATTAATGTTTACAGGTAATACTAATAAAAATTACGAGTCTACGTGCCGCATACGTCCGATATAATAATTCTCATGATTTCTTGAAAGTAGTTGAGCTTTTTTAAATTTATTGATACTTTTACAATAAGACATGCAAAGCACTCTCCTGCCTAACAAGGTGAATCCTCGTCCTAAGGCATGTAGTTTACATAAAACCAAAATTAAAAACAACACTAAAAAAATCCACTAGACGTATTTACATGAAAATGTTAAATATTAAATTTATTTTAAGTCAGTCTATCATACTAGTGTTTCTGATGAAATGAAGGTGTTAGATTAGAATGGAGAACATTTGAGGTCTTTGATTCTAGGGGCGCGTTGATGAAGTGTTCTAGAGACAGAGAAGACGGTCTACATAGCCGAAGTTAGCTGATTATGGCCGACAGTCTCTTTCTTAAACCCGATGTGTATTACTTACCGCCGGGTACTGCATGTGCGCTTAAAGGTGTTGTGCGATAAGCCCAGACCTTTTAGTGGCTTGTCTCTTGAATGTGTTTTTATCCTTTGCCTCAAAATATGCATGTTATTAGGGGATATATTATATAATCATAGTATAAATAGGCCAAAACCCATACGATGGTTGTCGTCGAAGAAAGAATACGAGAATTGAATTTTGAATACAAGAGAGCGAGAGAGGAATACTTGGATTCTCTCCGAAAGTAATTCGAAATTTGAATCTCGGTGGGTCCGTGATACTGAACGAATTTTAAATATCTAGCTAACAATTTTTGAACCGGTGTAAAAGGGGACGATATATAAATGATATATATAAACAAATTCTACTTTTATGAACATATATTTTCATAAATGTAGAATTTGTTTTACTTCCGTGAATATTTCACGGGTTGCAACTAGTATTATATACAATAATACATTGCATTTTGCATGATATTTCTTTTTTTGTCGGCGACCTATTATATTATTAACTGCTTAATAACTGTCATTTATTAATATTCTGTTTTTATTTTTAATATACATGTACAACAAAGGTGTGAGCTAAAACATGTTATGTCCTCACGACCGGGCTCCCCCTCTCAATGGGGTGTATCTCGACCAGAGAGATGTTATAAGACAAGACCAGACCTTTTAATAGTTTCTCTCTTAAATGTATTTTGTTCGACATTACCCTTACATACATATGTAATTTCAGGATATATATGTATGTATATGTGCATACCATGTGGCTACCAATAAACATATATTAATTTATTTATTTGTTAAATGTTTAAAAACATGTACAACTTTTGTAAGTTATTTCCCTCCCCCCCCATATTTAATCACAACCCTCCTGGGTTTCACGACCCACAGTTTGAGAAACGATCCAACGAATTGTAACTTTATGCCAAATTACCAAATAAATAAAAAACCATTCAATGCTTTAATGATTCTTATCAAGTATTTTTTCATTCATAGTTAGGGGTGCACAGTCAAATGATAGCTGGTAAAATGTTTGTCTTCCAGTTCGGAGGTAAGGAATTTGAATCCCATCGATACCCATTTTATTTATTTTTAAAAAGGGTTAGAATCTGATTTTCACTTTAGAAACCTCTTAAAACATTTTTCCGGTTGGTTGGAAAAAATTTGCCATATAGCAATAAATCTACCAGGTATCATCACTGCGCTATCTCCCTAAGGCCTCGGCCACACAGGTAGGAGCTTCGCTTGATACTTAGAGCTACGCTGCGAGTTAGGTGACATATGCTAGTGAATCTCCTAGCGAACATACGTGTTGGTTCATTTTATTGTGTCACCATGATTTTACAAGATGGTGGAAGTTTTAATAACAGATGTGTATAAAAGGGAGTCTTTGTGGAACCCATCGAACAAATTATAGAAAAATGTACCTGTAATAAAATCACTTTGGAATGAAGTTGCACAGGAAGTAAATAAAGATAAGGTAAGTTGTAATGAAATTGGTTGGTTTTGAGAGTGGCATCGTGTGTTGACTCAACTGCTCTCAACTGTCAAATGAATTTGTGAGTAGCACTTTGGTGTGGCCAAGGATAAATAAATAAATACAGGTTTATTGATAGCAACATAGTATGTACATAATAAATTTAGACACATTTCAAGAACACATTAAAAAGAGAATACATTAAAAAACGGAAGCTATCAAAAGGTCTGGGCTCATCTAATAACATCCCCCCGGCCATGATACAACCCACCAATATAGGGCGAGCCCAGCCACGGGGACACCAGATGTTTTTCAGCCCGCACCCTTGAACACATAGAACAAGAAAATAAAAAAAACACAGAAAATAAATACATGACAAAAAATACATTCAAGAGAGAAGACATTAAAAGGTCCGGACTCATCCCACAAACATTCCCCCGGCCGAGATACACCCCACCAATGTAGGGCGAGCCCGACCGTAAGGGCATCAGGGGGCTTCCATCCCACACCCCCGCATAAAAAAACAAAAACGTATGGCAGAAAACAAAATAAAATGTAAACCCACATATACCACCTCAGGTTAACTGTCAGCAAGAACGAGAAAAAGAAAATCCTAAATGGAGTCAAATTTTACAAAATGACAAATGGGAAATGAAATATTTGAAACAACATTGAAATAGTTAGGCAGTAATACATTGAAATAGTTAAGCAGTTTTAAAAGAATTAATGAGGAAATAACGCACAAACACATATGCACAATCCTCGATTCACCACCAGCGAAAAGAGAGAAAAGAAAGAAAATAAGAAAAGAAAATCAAACAAGAGACCCATTAACTACTGAGAAACTCACTAACCACCTAGAAGATAACGCTTTAGAGCATCTCTGAAGGTACAACTATTCACCCGCTCCTTCAAGGCCTGGGACAACTCATTCCAGCATTTGCTGGCTGAGTATGAGAAGGATCCTTTGAATAGTGTTAGATTATGGTTTGGGATAAGTAAAAGAGTCTCTCTGCTTCTAGTTTCGTAACCTAGAAAGTTTCTAGTCCAATTCAGTTTTTCGAAGAGATAAAGTGGCATTTTTGTACTGGTAATTTTATGCATGAATGAAGTCACCTAGTATATGAGTCACGTAAAACCTAGCTTAGCACCTAACGAAGCACTTTGGTGTGGCCTCGGCTTAAGCATTTTTCTACCTAGTGACATATTTGGGATTCCCGTGACTTCAGTTTTACATATCCAGTGAAATCTCAGTTGATAGTTCCAAGAATAAACCTTATCCTGTATGTGGCATTTATTTCATCCTGTCCGGAATTAAATGATGATACATATAAAATACACAAAAGTATATCACATCGTTAAGAATATCACCGTTTTTTCAAAAATTTATCCATAATTTATACAAAATAATTGTAAACTAACCTTGTCATACAGCAGACATGCAACTGTACGATTACGATTAAGTGAGAATTCATCTTTAATGTAGAATCACTCCGGATTTAGTAGATATTGTAGTTCCTCTTACAGTAAAATTGACATTTCTATACTTGAGAAAATGTAGCATGGTCCCTGTGACAGTTCACAAATTTGCCCCAATACAACCTTGTAACAACGTTCAGTTATTTTAATTATTTTATCAACTTTAATATAAGCCTCGATTCTAATAAATAGCAAGTTATTTAGGTAAATACATTACATAAAACTAACAATAATGACAAATTAACACATCTTGTTACAAATTAGCAAAACTGTGGCAGTTTGTTAAAATCAAATAATACTAGGCGACGTTCGTCAAAAGTCTACGTTAGTCCGATGGGGTATACGATAATTGGATTTTCGATTTTTTTTATACATGAAATTAAATGTTCGTAATTAGTATTAATTCATAGTGGATCTTGGACTATTTAAAGATAGAAACAAATCATACAATACATTAGAAAGTCAGTATAATGATAATTAGGAATTAAAACGTCAGTTTAGAGAAAAACAATTTTTCGATTTAAGAAAAAACTATTCGATTTGTAAAAAAAAAAAATTTTACCCCATCCCTTTGAGACATGACATTTCAAACATCACAGGGACCATGCTACATTTTCTTGAGTATAACAGCCATAACTGATAAAACATCCCCATCAAGAAGATCTTTTCTAAGGGTGAAACCACTTCCAGAGAAATTCCGTTTTACTTGAATTGAATTTTAATTTATTTCTTGACATCAATTTGAATGCAGTTAGAAGTAACATACTATATCTTGTTTCAGAATAATTTATTTCTTGACATCAATTTGAATGCAGTTAGAAGTAACATACTATATCTTGTTTCAGAATAATTTATTTCTTGACATCAATTTGAATGCAGTTAGAAGTAACATACTATATCTTGTTTCAGAATAATTTATTTCTTGACATCAATTTGAATGCAGTTAGAAGTAACATACTATATCTTGTTTCAGAATAATTTATTTCTTGACATCAATTTGAATGCAGTTAGAAGTAACATACTATATCTTGTTTCAGAATAATTTATTTCTTGACATCAATTTGAATGCGGTTAGAAGTAACATACTATATCTTGTTTCAGAATAATTTATTTCTTGACATCAATTTGAATGCGGTTAGAAGTAACATACTATATCTTGTTTCAGAATAATTTATTTCTTGACATCAATTTGAATGCGGTTAGAAGTAACATACTATATCTTGTTTCAGAATAATTTATATCTTGACATCAATTTGAATGCGGTTAGAAGTAACATACTATATCTTGTTTCAGAATAATTTATATCTTGACATCAATTTGAATGCGGTTAGAAGTAACATACTATATCTTGTTTCAGAATAATTTATATCTTGACATCAATTTGAATGCGGTTAGAAGTAACATACAATATCTTGTTTCAGAATAATTTATATCTTGACATCAATTTGAATGCGGTTAGAAGTAACATACTATATCTTGTTTCAGAATAATTTATATCTTGACATCAATTTGAATGCGGTTAGAAGTAACATACAATATCTTGTTTCAGAATAATTTATATCTTGACATCAATTTGAATGCGGTTAGAAGTAACATACTATATCTTGTTTCAGAATAATTTATATCTTGACATCAATTTGACTGCGGTTAGAAGTAACATACAATATCTTGTTTCAGAATAATTTATATCTTGACATCAATTTGAATGCGGTTAGAAGTAACATACTATATCTTGTTTCAGAATAATTTATATCTTGACATCAATTTGAATGCGGTTAGAAGTAACATACAATATCTTGTTTCAGAATAATTTATATCTTGACATCAATTTGAATGCGGTTAGAAGTAACATACAATATCTTGTTTCAGAATAATTTATTTCTTGACATCAATTTGAATGCGGTTAGAAGTAACATACTATATCTTGTTTCAGAATAATTTATATCTTGACATCAATTTGAATGCGGTTAGAAGTAACATACAATATCTTGTTTCAGAATAATTTATATCTTGACATCAATTTGAATGCGGTTAGAAGTAACATACTATATCTTGTTTCAGAATAATTTATATCTTGACATCAATTTGAATGCGGTTAGAAGTAACATACTATATCTTGTTTCAGAATAATTTATTTCTTGACATCAATTTGAATGCGGTTAGAAGTAACATACTATATCTTGTTTCAGAATAATTTATATCTTGACATCAATTTGAATGCGGTTAGAAGTAACATACTATATCTTGTTTCAGAATAATTTATATCTTGACATCAATTTGAATGCGGTTAGAAGTAACATACTATATCTTGTTTCAGAATAATTTATATCTTGACATCAATTTGAATGCGGTTAGAAGTAACATACAATATCTTGTTTCAGAATAATTTATATCTTGACATCAATTTGAATGCGGTTAGAAGTAACATACTATATCTTGTTTCAGAATAATTTATATCTTGACATCAATTTGAATGCGGTTAGAAGTAACATACAATATCTTGTTTCAGAATAATTTATATCTTGACATCAATTTGAATGCGGTTAGAAGTAACATACTATATCTTGTTTCAGAATAATTTATATCTTGACATCAATTTGACTGCGGTTAGAAGTAACATACAATATCTTGTTTCAGAATAATTTATATCTTGACATCAATTTGAATGCGGTTAGAAGTAACATACTATATCTTGTTTCAGAATAATTTATATCTTGACATCAATTTGAATGCGGTTAGAAGTAACATACAATATCTTGTTTCAGAATAATTTATATCTTGACATCAATTTGAATGCGGTTAGAAGTAACATACAATATCTTGTTTCAGAATAATTTATTTCTTGACATCAATTTGAATGCGGTTAGAAGTAACATACTATATCTTGTTTCAGAATAATTTATATCTTGACATCAATTTGAATGCGGTTAGAAGTAACATACAATATCTTGTTTCAGAATAATTTATATCTTGACATCAATTTGAATGCGGTTAGAAGTAACATACTATATCTTGTTTCAGAATAATTTATATCTTGACATCAATTTGAATGCGGTTAGAAGTAACATACTATATCTTGTTTCAGAATAATTTATATCTTGACATCAATTTGAATGCGGTTAGAAGTAACATACTATATCTTGTTTCAGAATAATTTATATCTTGACATCAATTTGAATGCGGTTAGAAGTAACATACTATATCTTGTTTCAGAATAATTTATATCTTGACATCAATTTGAATGCGGTTAGAAGTAACATACTATATCTTGTTTCAGAATAATTTATATCTTGACATCAATTTGAATGCAGTTAGAAGTAACATACTATATCTTGTTTCAGAATAATTTATATCTTGACATCAATTTGAATGCGGTTAGAAGTAACATACTATATCTTGTTTCAGAATAATTTATATCTTGACATCAATTTGAATGCGGTTAGAAGTAACATACTATATCTTGTTTCAGAATAATTTATATCTTGACATCAATTTGAATGCAGTTAGAAGTAACATACTATATCTTGTTTCAGAATAATTTATATCTTGACATCAATTTGAATGCGGTTAGAAGTAACATACTATATCTTGTTTCAGAATAATTTATATCTTGACATCAATTTGAATGCGGTTAGAAGTAACATACTATATCTTGTTTCAGAATAATTTATATCTTGACATCAATTTGAATGCGGTTAGAAGTAACATACTATATCTTGTTTCAGAATAATTTATATCTTGACATCAATTTGAATGCGGTTAGAAGTAACATACTATATCTTGTTTCAGAATAATTTATATCTTGACATCAATTTGAATGCAGTTAGAAGTAACATACTATATCTTGTTTCAGAATAATTTATATCTTGACATCAATTTGAATGCGGTTAGAAGTAACATACTATATCTTGTTTCAGAATAATTTATATCTTGACATCAATTTGAATGCAGTTAGAAGTAACATACTATATCTTGTTTCAGAATAATTTATATCTTGACATCAATTTGAATGCAGTTAGAAGTAACATACTATATCTTGTTTCAGAATAATTTATATCTTGACATCAATTTGAATGCGGTTAGAAGTAACATACTATATCTTGTTTCAGAATAATTTTTCCACTTGAATCACAAAATCTTAAAAGTGAGGTATCATCCGCCTAAACCTCGAGATAGATTGAAATTTCACTGTCTAATTAAAAAACAGATGCGTGAGACTCTCGCGCAGTAGAAGTGAAACTTCTTAGCTCCAACGAAAAGTTGATTTTATGAATTGATTTTTTTCCATTTGTTAACGATTTTTTTTTAGGATTAGGAAATGGTTGTATTAATTAATTAATAAATAAATCTAATGAATTTATAATTAAATAATTAATTAATTAAAAATAATCAATAATTATTCATTAATAATTTTAGTTTTTTTTATTAATTATTAAAAAATTATTAAAATTATTAATTAATAATTAATTTATCAACAATTAATTTATCAATAATTTATTAAATATTAATAATTAATTATTAATAATTGATTAATAAAAATTTATATTAATAATTATTATAATTAATTAATACCAATAAATAATTTTTTTTATATTTTTATTATATTATTAATTAATAAATTAAATTATTTTTAATATTTATTAATCATAATTAATATTAATATTATTATTGATATTAATTATTTATAATCATTAATATAATTATCAATAATTATTAATAATATTATTAATTATAATGATCAATAATTATTAGTAATAATTTTATTATTATTATTATTATTAGTAATTAATATTAATTATAAATTAATTATTTATTAATCATTTTATATTTATTATATTATATTTATAAATTATAATTAAGTATTAATTAATTAATATTAATAAATCTAATTAATTAATAATTAAATAATTTATTAATTTTAAATTATTAATAATTATTCATTATTAATTTTTTTATTAATTATTAATTAAAAATTATAATTATTAATTAATAATTAATTTATCAAAAAAAAAATTATTATAATAAAAATTAATATTTATAATAATTACAATTAATTAATACTAATTAATAGTTTTTTTATATTAATATTATATTATTAATTAATTAATAACATTATTTTTAATATTAATATTAATTAATATTAATATTATAATTGATATTAATTATTTATAATAATTAATATTATTATCAATAATTATTAATAATATTATTTATTATTATTATCAATAATTATTATTAATAATTTTATTTTTATTAATTATTATTATTAATTAATATTAATTATAAATTAATTATTTATTAATCATATTATATTCATTATATTATATTTATTAATTATAATTAATTTATTATTATTAATTTAATTAAATATTATTAAATTATAATATTGTATAATATTCAATTTTATATTTAATAAATAACTAAATTTATTGATTTATCGTTCATTTATCAAATTATTTATTTATATTATTAATAATTATAAATTAATATTTATTATTTATTAGATTGATTTCTTTATTTATTTATATTAATATAAATAAATATTAAAGATCATTTGAAATATTACCATTAAAGTCGGAGAAGGGGAAGCGTTTCACTTTTCGTGACATTCAGGCCAATTTGTCCTACCGCGACTATAGAAGTTTCACTTCAAAAAGAATTTTATTGTTTCTAATTGATAAAGAAATGTATTTTAATTTAATATCTCTTTCCTTTATATTTTACTTCTAAGTAAAATATAAAGAAAATAGATAAGTCATCTATGTGTGATAGGAGAAATTATTTTTTAATATTCAAATATCATTTCTCATATCACACATAGATGGCAGTACAATGTTATGCCACAATCTCGTGTAGTGAGATTTTGATTAAAAAAAACAATAAAAAAAGTAATATAAGGTAAAGAAATAAAACAATACAAACAGTCGCTATACACAAGCTTTATTTTAATTATATTCATGACTTATCAATGTATTTTAATATACATGTATGCGTACATTACACATATTCAGCACTAGATTAAAAATAGCTAAAAAAAATCATTTGTATTCTTTATTATAAATATCATTATGGATATATTATGGATAAAGTAGTATACATTTATTTTCTCAAAACAGGCTTAGCCTAATTACTTTGAAAAATACAAGAAATGTTAACATTAAAAATAAAGAAAAATTATATAAAATAAATAAAAATTACATAAAATAAAAAATAATGTACATGAATACATATGTTATATACACACAAACATACACATATATTCAAAGTCACTTAAGTACGTTGATGAGTGCTTTCTAACGCGCACAATCTTAGAAGAAAATTTACTTTTGCTTTTGCTAATGTGATATGACATATGTCAATATCCGAAGCAGTCCCGTTCAGAAGAGTTAAGGCCCTTCCAACAGGCATTGCGGCTGGAAGACCCGTTCTTGCGTATGTTATTGAGAACAGTTCTTGCCGGCGCAGTCTAGTGTAAATGTTAGGAACATTTAACGCTAATCTTCGTAGCAATGCTGGACAGCTCACAACTCCTCGAACGAGTTTGACAACGTATACCAGGAGACGCAGATCTCTTATTACGCTCAAGGAGTTATACCCGAGCATGCCCAGTAGAAACTGAGTAGAATAAAGCCATGGATAGACGCCAAACTCACTCATATAGAGATATCGTAGATATTTTTTTTGTACTTTCTCCACCATAAGTGAGTTCTGCGCCCCCACCTGGCTCCAAATGCAAGCATTGCTTTCTAGTTTGCTACGGATCAATGAATTAAACAACGTTTTGAGCACCAATTGGTTTTCAAACGACTTAGAGATTCTCATAACAAATCCTAGAGTTTTATAAGCTGAGTTGCACATAACTTCTATGTGAGGACCAAACGCGAGATTGCTGTGGAACAAGACACCCAGATCTTTAATATTATCTGTGCGGGGTATAGGTGTAGATTTTAGTGTATATCTATGGAATTTCAAGACCTGTGAGCGATAATACGACATAATTTTGCACTTTGATGCATTGAAATATAATTTATTATTGTGGCTCCACTCACAAACGTTATTGAGATCTGACTGTAGGTCTAAGCAGTCGGTATAAGAACGAATTTTTTTAAAGATTTTGAGATCATCAGCAAATAGAAGAAACGTGGATTTTTTTTATAACTCTACCTATATCATTAATAAAAATAAGAAATAAGGTAGGTCCAAGATTAGACCCCTGCGGAACACCTGAGTAGGCTGTGAAGTAATCGGAGTTGTAGATTCCATGTGAAACAAATTGTTGTATACCTGTAAGATAATCTGACAGCAGCCTTAGTAAGTTACCTAGGATCCCAAGTTCATTCATTTTTTTCTAATATTTCTCGAGTTGTATGGGAAAGTGTACGGATGTATAGAAGAGGCGATAGACGTGTGTCACGGTAGGAAACTCTGACCTCTTTACTTGTAATACGTGTATAAATGTATATATTGAAACTATAAATTATATCACACTTTCATTGTATAAAGCACAAGGTGGTTTTATTACCAAGCGACATATTCTTCCAACCAACCAGAAAGCTGTTAAATAAATTGCAAGCCTTAAAATTTTAACTCTTGCCACCCTGTGATGGATAGCGAGTGACCAAGACTTATAATTTATTTGACGTTTTAATACATAAAATTATTTTTATAGCTAATTACAAAAAATAATCTAGCAAATTTTACATAATTTTACTCTAAAACGTACATTTTTCACTGGACGCTTAGCGTCCAGCACCGTGGCTGATGGAATTTTTTAGCACAGTAAGGCAAGTGTTAAATATATACACCAATGGGAATCATATATGCAACCTCTAGATTGGAAGTTAGATGTTCTACCAACTAAGCCATAGTGGTTTTCAATATATGGTGTATTGAAAATTATATGCTAGGTGAGGTGCATGGCGAATGATTCATACCTTACTGAGAATATTAATGGTGAGATTTCTGGAGAATTCAATCCGACAAGTGGCATGCCACAGGGATCGCATTTGGGACAGTGTTATTCACATTGTTAATTTATTATGTATCTGCGTGTTTTGTAGGATCAATTCGACAAGTGGCGTGCCACAGGGATCGCATATGGGACAGTGTTATTCACATTATTAATTAATTATGTATATGCGTGTTTCGTAGGATCAAGTATTCTAATGATTCATACCTTACTATTAAAATTGATGGTGTGATTTCTGGAGAATTCAATCCGACAAGTGGCATGCCACAGGGGTCGCATTTAGGACCAGTGTTATTCACATCATTAATTAATATTGTATCTGCGTGTTTCGAAGGTTGGAATACTTGTTCATTGCGAACGACATTAAGATATTGTAACGCATTGGACTTCCATGCTCCTCGAATGACAGGCATTTATCCGCCTAGTATTCGGGGCTATAAGGATACATATGTCTTCGGTCATATATTTGTGCTCTGATAATCTCACTTTGGTGTGCCATCGGATTCAGTACAGCGGTGTAGCCGGTGAGTTTGCTGGTGTTTAACAGCTCACTCACTTAAAGAAAATAAAAGAAGAAAGAAATAAAAGTGTACGGCACAGCTTCGCTTTCCAACTGAATTGACGTTGGATTGGCGAGGGGATCCTGGGCGGCGAGGCCCAGCTACGATATGTCAACCTTGAGTTGTGGAATTTTGGAACAAACTATGCAATAGCAAAGTGAGTGATGTGATATTGAACCAGTTTAAAATCTGTGTGAACAAGTTCCAAAACAAAAACCCCGGAGTACTATTTTAGTAATGCTTTATTTATTTTTTTATTCCTTTGCTTTTTTTCTCATGAACACATGACAGTTAAACTTGAAATACACGTAAATATCAAAATCAATCATGATAAAAAAAAATAATATTAATAATCGAGAAATTCCAAAAATTCTTATTATACTGTTGAACAATACACAGCACTTATAATAAGAACAAAATCCACTTTATATCTTATCCAAAAATTAAGTAGATTCATATCTTGCTTTGAATATTGGTGATGTGGTTTCTGGAGAATTCAATCTGAGGAGTGGCATACCACAGGGGTCGCATTTTGAACCAGTGTGATTCACATTATTAATTAATGACATATCTGCATGTTTCGTAGAATCAAGTATTCCAATGGTTCATAACTTACTGTTAATACTCGTATTGATGGTGTGATTTCTGGAGAATTCAATTCGATAAGTGGCATGCCACAAGGGTCGAATTTTGAACCAGTGTGATTCTTTATTATCTTCTGGGTGGTTAATGGGTTTCTCAGTCGTTAATGGGTCTCTTGTTTGCTTTTCTTTTCTTATTTTCTTTCTTTTCTCTCTTTTCGCTGGTGGTGAATCGGGGATTGTGCATACGTGTTTGTGCGTCATTTCCTCATTAATTCTTTTAAAACTGCTTATCTATTTCAATGTATTACTGCCTAACTATTTCAATGTTGTCTCAACTATCTTACTTCCCATTAGTCATTATGTCAAATTTGGACTCCTTTGAGGCTTTTCTTTTCCTCGTTCTTGCTGACAGTTAACCTGAGGTGGTATATGTGGGTTTACTTTCTATTTTGTTTTCTGCCATACGTTTTTGTTTTTTTTTTTGTTTTTTTTCTATTTATTCTTTAATCTAGATATGCGGGGGTGTGGGATGAAAGCCCCCTGATGCCCTTGCGGTCGGGCTCGCCCTACATTGGTGGGGTGTATCTCGGCCGGGGGAATGTTTGTGGGATAAGCCCGGACCTTTTAGTGTCTTCTCTCTTGAATGTATTTTTTTTGTCATCTATTTATTTTCTGTGTTTATTTTTTTATATATTCTTGTTCTACATGTTCAAGGGTGTGGGCTGAAAAACATCTGGTGTCCCCGTGGCTGGGTTCGCCCTATATTGGTGGGGTGTATCTTGGCCGAGGGGATGCTATTAGATGAGCCCAGACCTTTTGATAGCTTCTGTATTTAATGTATTATCTGCAATTTATGTGTTTTAGAAGTGTTATTTAAATATAATCTGTACATACTATGTTGCTATCAATAAACCTATTATTTATTTATTCACGTTATTAATTAATGACATATCTGCGTGTTTCGTAGGATCAAGTATTCCAATGGTTCATACCTTACTGTTAATACTCGTATTGATGGTGTGATTTCTGGAGAATTCAATCCGATAACTGGCATGCCACAGGGGTCGCATTTTGAACCAGTGTGATTCTCATTAATAATTAACGACATATCTACGTGTTTCGTAGGATCAAGTATTCCAATGATTCATACCTTACTGTGAACATTGATGGTGTGATTTCTGGAGAATTCAATCCAATAACTGGCATGCCACAGGGGTCGCATTTTGAACCAGTGTGATTCTCATTAATAATTAACGACATATCTACGTGTTTCGTAGGATCAAGTATTCCAATGGTTCATACCTTACTGTTAATACTCGTATTGAAGGTGTCATTTCTGGAGAATTCAATCTGAGGAGTGGCATGCCACAGGGGTCGCATTTTGAACAAGTGTGATTCACATTATTAATTAATGACATATCAGCGTGTTTCATAAGATCAAGTATTCCAATGATTCATACCTTATTGTGAATATTGATGGTGTGGTTTTTGGGGAATTCAATCTGAGGAGTGGCATGCCACAGGGGTCGCATTTTGGACCAGTATAATTCACATTATTAATTAATGGCTTATCAGCGTGTTTCGTAAGATCAAGTATTCCAATGATTCATACCTTACTGTGAACATTGATGGTGTGATTTCTGGAGAATTCAATCCGATAACTGGCATGCCACAGGGGTCGCATTTTGAACCAGTGTGATTCTCATTAATAATTAACGACACATCTACGTGTTTCGTAGGATCAAGTATTCCAATGATTCATACCTTACTGTGAATATTGATGGTGTGATTTCTGGGGAATGTAATCCCACAAATGGCATGCCACAGGGATCACATTTAGGACCAGTGTTATTCACATCATTAATTAATAATGTATCTGCGTGTTTCGAATCGAACCCTTTTCTTTTTTTTACGTCGTCCTTTACTGTCCATGCAGTGAGACTGGAACCAGCTACAAACCAATGTTAGACTCGCTCCGTCCTTGGTATGCTTTAAGAAACGACTGAAAAAAAAACTCTTAATTTCTAGTCAGTAATATGAAGTGTTTAATTCTTCATTTTTCAATTCTCTCCACCGTCCCTTCCTTTTATTTGGATTGATGATATCTAAATTTTACTTTTAGTATGTATATGCTCATAAATTACATAATGATGAATAATCTTTCGAATAATTATCGTAATCTTTTGAATAATTATCGTAATCTTTTGAATAATTATCGTAATCTTTCGAATAATTACCGTGTAAATTCCTTTATTTATTTTTGTTTGGCAATAAGCCCGCCAGATTGTTTTTACAATGGAGTGTTAATCCTACAGTGCGCAACGATGCACATATGAATCAACCAAAGTTTTTCTAAATATTTTTGTATTCAGTGGTATAAACAACGACTCATGCGCTGTTAAAAATGTGATACAATAATCTCCATGCTTTAAAATCACATAGGTTTAATAGAAAACTGTTTTATCGGTCAATTTGGCAGTTGAAGTTTGACTTGTTGCGCGTAGATGACTTTTGTGATTTGTTCCAGTTTGAAATCAAATTACATACTTTATTTTTTTTTCTTTTATTCTTTAGTACATATGTGTAAAATAAGTGAAGTTAAATATATAATTTCATTAATATCATTATATCATATAATTAACTTACAAATGCGCAGTGATTCATATATGAACCTTACTCTTTTTTTTTTAAATATAAATATATAAAAACAAAAAAAATGTTTTATTGTATTTTTCATGTTCCAGTACATATTTAATGCATAAATATATTTGTATTTTTGAAATAAAAAAAATCGCGCATTGTAGGGTTACATAAATAAATGTGTTTGGTTCTTGCACGAATTAGGGAAACCTATTATGTGCAAATGACTTGGGGAAAAATACATTAATAAATGGAGTTTATTTCTACAGTGAAGTATAAAATAAATAAACAAACTTTACAAACTTAAGTATGTTACAATAATAATTTACGATTATTATAAACTTATTATGTATCTGTTCAGTCACAAACGATGGTTTTTCTTATACATTTTTATTGATTTTTCTGAACCAAAACATATTCAAGCAAAAAGTGACGATCACTTCAAAAAGCTGACACTAATTTAGGGAATCGCGTTCCCAGTGGGACGAGATGATGATAGTTGTTGATAAATAAAATAACTTGTTAAATCGCAATGTGGAAAGAGAGAGTGTTTATTTTTATAGTAACGTGGGTATTTATATGTTTTTGGAATGTGCACGAGAGTGCGCTCGCGATATGCTTCTGTCTCGCTTCTGTGAATGCAGAAATGGTTTATTGTCATATGTGGGTATTCATCTAAATACGGAACTGGTGAGATAGCCGTGGTGCGTTCTCTTTCTCTGGCGTGAGGTGCGAGAGCTCGGCCGGCGTTAATGGCTGGAATGTGACCTTTGGACTGTTTACTATAATTTATCGAGGAATCCGAAGGTCGTTTCATCGGTCATTGACCGTATGTATGCGACAATATTCAGCGACGACCGTAGTTCCCCACACTAACATAGTTATTCGATAAAGGGAAATTATTTTTCCTTGTCAATTGTCAAATTCTCGAGATGATGTTGTGCCAATAGGTAAGTAAAAACACTTTATTAAAAGATTATTAAATTATTTATTTATTATTAATATACTAAAATACTATAGAAATCTACATTACTAATTAATACAGTCAAATCTCGTTATAACGAATACCGAAATAACGACATTTTCAGTATAACGAATTATTTTCGCAGTCCCGAACAAAAATTACTTAAAAGAATCTCGTTTTAACAAATTAAATATACCAGTATAGCGATTTTTTTAAAATTACGTAATATGTGCCCAAACACGAACTTCGTAATTATTTAGGCCGAGGCCACACCAAAGTGCTTCGTTAGGTGCTAAGCTAGGTTTTACGTGACTCATAGTAGCTTGAGCATTGAGTAATGAGCCCAGACCTTTTGATAGCTTCCGTTTTTTAATGTATTGTCTTTTTAATGTGTTCTTGAAATGTGTCTAAATGTATTATGTACATACTATGTTGCTATCAATAAACCTGTATTTATTTATTTATCCTTGGACACACCAAAGTGCTACGCACAAATTCATTTGACAGTTGGGAGCGGTTGAGTCAACACACGATGTCACTCTCAAAATTAACCAATTTCATTACAACTTACCTTTTCTTTATTTACTTTCTGTGCAACTTCATTCCAAAGTGATTTTATTACACGTACATTTTTGTATAATTTGCTCGATGGGTTCCACAAAGGCTCCCTTTTATACACAGCTGTCATTAAAACTTCCGCCATCTTGTAAATTAACCAACACGTCTGTTCGCTAGGAGATTCACTCGATGATTAATCGTCATGCAACGTCGGGCGAAGCGTGCAGTGTGGCCACTGCGATAGTATGCGATACGTTGGTTCGCTAGGTCGCCTAACTCACAACATATGTCGCCTAACTCACAACATAGCTCTAAGCATCAAAAGAGGCTCCTACCTGTGTGGCCGAGGCCTTAGGCCTGCACGCTTCGCGCAAGTAAATTTGTTTTTGTAGCAACATTCGTGCCCCACTCTATATTATTTATGTATGCAGTTGTATACGTAAATATGTTGTTATATATGTTATATAGATATACGATGTTTTTATGTATTACGATTAATCAATTAAATATGGTATACTAATATGCGAATAAATATGTTTTTATCCAGTTTCGTTGTAACGAATTTTCAGTATAACGATTTAATAAGTCCCTTAAAGTTCGTTATAACGAGATTTGGCTGTATTATAATTATACACTAGCATTTTTTTTTTACATTTTAGAATATAACGAAACAACACGTCTTCTGTCGACTTTAGTTAACATACTACTGAGGGTAGAGATCAGGGTTATTGAGTCAAAAAAACACTCCGACTCTGACTCCACTTATAGCATAGTGCATGTATTGCTAATCATATGTTATATAGTACTTAATTACGTGGCGTAACTACTTAAATGTTATTATTTTGGAAATAATGTATACGGGGACCATAGTACACACTATTTGTACTAAATGGTACGTAGTTCATAATGTAATTTATGTAGCCAATGAGTTTTTAAAAATGTTAAAGGTATTTAAGTCGGAGTCGAATTTAGAATAGCATCTCCCGGTTTCGATTCTGATTCCGATTTCACAAAAAAAAACAACCGACTCATGACTCCGACTCCTGACTCCAACTCCTGACTCCTGACTCCGACTCCTGACTCCGACTCCTGACTCCGACTCCTGACTCCGACTAACTACTCCGACTCCTGACTCCGACTCTTGATTCCGACTCCAGACTCCGACTCCCGACTCCGACTCCTGACTGACTCCTGATTCCGACTAATGACTTTGACTCCTGACTCCGACTCCTAACTCCGACTCCTGACTCCCTCTCCTGACTTCGACTCGACATCCCTGGTAGATATATCAACTTTCAACTGTAACATCACTTGACCATGCAATAGATGTGGCCGACGTGATATCTATATTCATACACGCTCTTACTTGTTTAGGCCGGAAACTTGCAAACCTTAGTGGTTCTAAATAGAGCGTATATTTTTTAAAATACTAAATAGCACTTTAAGAATTCATGATAAGCATGTGTATACACTACAGTGTAAAACTGTCTCTGTAAAACCAGTCAGCAACTCCGTGCTGTGCTACTCCCTTCGAAGGCATTTTTACCCACTTAGTATTCGGGGGTATAAGGATGTATATGACTTCGGTCATATCTATTCTTATAAAAATAGTTTTAGGTCGTTATGTATAAAGATGAGGTGCATGGCCGTGCGGTTACGCACTGGACTCCGTGCGGTGTTCAGGGGTATAAGAATACCTATGACTTCGGCCGTATCAATTCTTTCAAAAAATAAAAGGTAGAAACATGCTGATATGTTCCCACCCCGGTGTGTCACCGGATCTAGTACAGCGGTGTGCCGGTGAGTTTGCTGGTGTGAAACAGTTCCCTCGCTTAAAACAAACTCCACGGCACAGTTTCGCTTTCCAACTGAATTGACGTTGGAATGGCTAGAGGATCCTCGACTACGAGATCCAGCAACGAAGAGTCTACAAAGAATCGAATCTGGTAGTGTGTAGTGCTATTTTTGCATTGATTGATAGCACTATAACAATTTACGATAAACAGCATATACGGTACAGAAAATTGTAAAACTAGTCTGGAAGCGAATCCGCCAGGAGTAGAATCTGGAATGCCCGCATAACTAGCGTGAACGCTAACCGTTAGACCATCATGACCAACAAACAAGTGTCTGATTGATAGCACTATAACAATTTACGATAAACAGCATATAAGGTACAGAAAATTGTAAAACTAGCCTGGAAGCGAATCCACCAGGAATAGAATTTGGAATGCCCGCATAACTAGCGCGAATTCTAACCGTTAGACCATCATGACCAACAAACAAGTGTCTGAATGATAGCACTGTAACAATTTACGATAAACAGCATATATAGTAAGGTACAGAAAATTGTAAAACTAGTCTGGAAGCGAATCCGCCAGGAGTAGAATCTGGAATGCCCGCATAACTAGCGCGAATGCTAACCGTTAGACCATCATGACCAACAAACAAGTGTCTTTCTATTTGTGACAGATTCTCAACCATTTTAAGTATAGGTTACCTATGACATTCCTTGATTTATGAAAACAGCTTTTAAACAGAATAGGCATTACTTCTAAAATAAAAGCTAAAAATGAAATTGAAATACCAATAATCCAGATAACAAATAGTCCATAGTACTGGTCTTTTATATTTTTTGGTACGTTGTTCACAATGGTTTTTCCGTCAAAGTATATACTTCTGTTCCGTGGAGGACCAAACACTGGCTCTGCCCATTTCTTGGTTAAACCACTTTCGGTAAAGATTCTGATGTGCTTATCAAACGTAAAAAAGTATGGAGCTCCCTTTCTAAAGGGCCACGCGTGGATGGATGGGAACATATCCACACTGATCACTCTGAGGGTCATTAAATCTTCTTCTTGAAATGAATCTTTGCACTGCAAGTTGAGAGACCCTTGAATTTCCAGTTGCTCGTCCAGAAATAACGCTTTTATGCCGATTATTGACTGAATAGCGCTGCATATTTCAGGTTTCAAGACGATACTATTGTAGAACGTTTGAAGAGACGCGTCTGTTGAACTTTTCACCATGTCTATGATGTATCTGGTGTTTTGCTAAAATAGTTAACACTTTTTTTTTATTTCTAATTATATAAAACGTTTTCATCTTTATCTAACATAATGCAGTATAACCACGCCTTAGGTTAAATATGGAGAAACCTAAGGCAGTTTAACCACGCCTTAGGTTAAATATGGAGAAACCTATGGCAGTATAACCACGACTTAGGTTAAATATGTAGAAACCTAAGGCAGTATAACCATGCCTTAGTTTAAATATGAATAAACCTAAGGCAGTATGACCACGCTTTAGGTTAAATATGGATTAACCTAAGGCAATATGACCACGCCTTATGTTAAATATAAATTTAGTTAAAGCAATATGACGACACTTTATATTTAATGTGGATTTATCTAAGGCAAAATGACCAAACCCTAGGGTAAATATGGATTTACCAAAGGCAAATATGACCATGCCTTAGGTTAAATAAGGATTTACTTAGAGCAAAATGACCACGCCTTAGGTTATATGTGGATTTACCTAAGGCAATATAACCAAGCCTTAGGTTAAATATGGATTTCCCTTAGTCAAAATGACCACGCCTTAGAACAAATATGGATTAACCTAAGGCAGTATGATTCATATTTAACCTAAGGCAGTATGATTCATATTTAACCTAAGGCAGTATTATTCATATTTAACCTAAGGCAGTATGATTCATATTTAACCTAAGGCAGTATGATTCATATTTAACCTAAGGCAGTATGCTTCATATTTAACCTAAGGCAGTATGATTCATATTTAACCTAAGGCAGTATGATTCATATTTAACCTAAGGCAGTATGATTCATATTTAACCTAAGGCAGTATGATTCATATTTAACCTAAGGCAGTATGATTCATATTTAACCTAAGGCAGTATGCTTCATATTTAACCTAAGGCAGTATGATTCATATTTAACCTAAGGCAGTATGCTTCATATTTAACCTAAGGCAGTATGATTCATATTTAACCTAAGGCAGTATGATTCATATTTAACCTAAGGCAGTATGATTCACATTTAACCTAAGGCAGTATGATTCATATTTAACCTAAGGCAGTATGATTCATATTTAACCTAAGGCAGTATGCTTTATATTTAACCTAAGGCAGTATGATTCATATTTAACCTAAGGCAGTATGATTCATATTTAACCTAAGGCAGTATGATTCATATTTAACCTAAGGCAGTATGCTTCATATTTAACCTAAGGCAGTATGATTCATATTTAACCTAAGGCAGTATGATTCATATTTAACCTAAGGCAGTATGATTCATATTTAACCTAAGGCAGTATGATTCATATTTAACCTAAGGCAGTATGATTCATATTTAACCTAAGGCAGTATGATTCATATTTAACCTAAGGCAGTATGCTTCATATTTAACCTAAGGCAGTATGATTCATATTTAACCTAAGGCAGTATGATTCATATTTAACCTAAGGCAGTATGATTCATATTTAACCTAAGGCAGTATGATTCATATTTAACCTAAGGCAGTATGATTCATATTTAACCTAAGGCAGTATGATTCATATTTAACCTAAGGCAGTATGATTCATATTTAACCTAAGGCAGTATGATTCATATTTAACCTAAGGCAGTATGATTCATATTTAACCTAAGGCAGTATGCTTCATATTTAACCTAAGGCAGTATGATTCATATTTAACCTAAGGCAGTATGCTTCATATTTAACCTAAGGCAGTATGATTCATATTTAACCTAAGGCAGTATGATTCATATTTAACCTAAGGCAGTATGATTCACATTTAACCTAAGGCAGTATGATTCATATTTAACCTAAGGCAGTATGATTCATATTTAACCTAAGGCAGTATGCTTCATATTTAACCTAAGGCAGTATGATTCATATTTAACCTAAGGCAGTATGATTCATATTTAACCTAAGGCAGTATGATTCATATTTAACCTAAGGCAGTATGCTTCATATTTAACCTAAGGCAGTATGATTCATATTTAACCTAAGGCAGTATGATTCATATTTAACCTAAGGCAGTATGATTCATATTTAACCTAAGGCAGTATGATTCATATTTAACCTAAGGCAGTATGATTCATATTTAACCTAAGGCAGTATGATTCATATTTAACCTAAGGCAGTATGATTCATATTTAACCTAAGGCAGTAGGACCACGTGTCAGTTTCGAAACAGACTTCAATGGCTTAAGATCAGACAGGGAAAGATCTTTTTTATAACACTTTCGTGGTATACAGTACAACCTGGCGGGTATATTACCATGTGGCAATCTCTTTAAACCAACCAGACAGATGTTAACGAAGCCTTGAATAAAAACCAGACTGGCATTCTTTTCAAAAAGTCTGATTTTCATCGGGAATCAAACACGCAACCTCCGGTTTGGAAGACATGCGTCTTATCACAATTTTTCACATTCTGTCGACATTATTTTGCATACTTAATAATCTAAATTCCTCTCCATATCTTCGCGAAAAATTCCAGTCTCTTTCAGAACACAGGTGTCCTCTTCTTTAAAAAAATACTTTAAAAAAATGGAATTTAAAAAATTTATACCTCAACCAAATGGGAAGCGTAACCATTGTTGACCAACGCATCAAAACTTTTCAGATCCTCTTGTAAAGGTTTGGCCAGTGTGGAAGTTAGTTTGGCTCTATACACAGTGTTTATGGCCACAGAACAGAGTATCCAGCAAGCTATGGTACGGTTGCAGAAGTTCTTTTTGGTGTTTTCGACAACTGGTTGTTCCAAAAGAACGAAAATTGTATCCTAAAAGATTCAAAATACAGATTATTTATTTATTTATTTATTTAACACTTTTATTGCAATACAATCTGGCGGACTTATTTCCAGGCGGCAATCTCTTCCAACCAATCAGACAAAAGTAAATGAAGCAAGTTACATGGTCGGATAAATCATTCCAATGACTATTCATCCCCACGAAATCCATAAACACATACGTGAGCACATGCCCACGAACCCCACAAAGACGGACAATCACCCGAAAATTATTTTTCATATAAAGTGAGATATCATCAATTAAAAGGAAAGGAAGGGATGGTGGAGAGGAAAGGAAAAGAAAAATCAGGAATGAAACACGTTATTTTACTGACTAGAAATTAAGAGTTTTTTCAGTCGCTTGTTAAAGCATGCCAAGGATGGAGCGAGTCTTATATTGGTTTGTAACTGATTCCAGAGTCTCACTGCATGGACAGTAAAGGACGACGTAAAGAAAGAGGAGCGGTGAACCGGAAAGGCCAATAGACAATCTCTGTTTGAGCGTAGCGCTAATCCATGATTGGAAAGAAGCTGAAAATTTTCGGCGAGATATGAGGGGGCGGCGGGACAGTTAAGGATGGTATACAATAGAGACAGTATGTGAATTTGGCGTCTATTTCTAACATTCAACCAGTTCAATGCCTTCTGGTATGAAGTTATATGATCGTACTTTCGTAGGTTGAAAATGAATCTTAGACACACATTTTGAAGACGCTGTAATTTGTCCAGCTGTTCCTCTGTAGCATCCAAGTAACATACGTTCGCATAGTCCAGAATTAAAAAGAGCAGAGATTGTACGAGCAAAATTTTGGTTTTAGTTGGTAGGAATCTTTGCAACACTTTAAGGGAATGAAGGCTGAAGAAGATCCTTCGGCTTACCACATTTATTTGATCTCGCCATGAGAGAGTGTTATCTATTAGCACTCCAAGGTTTTTAACAGTTTTATGTAATGGTATGATAGAGCGATCAAGTAATATTGGAGGAAGTAAGTCAGACATTATTTATAGTTAAGGCATTAACTCTGTGGAGGTTTAAAGACATTGTTATTTGTTTAATCGAACACTATTTATTCCACTTTTAATAACGGTATAACCTTACCGGTTTCAAGGTTTTAACCTCACCTTCAGGAGAGCACAAACAAGACTTAATTACGTTCGAACTGGTACCGATACACACTTCCAACATTAAAATATCGGGTTGGGTATTGTGGGTGGAGGGAGGCAGGAGTCAACTTCGGCAAGCAGTGGAGAGATCTTGGGAATGTATGTATTTGCCAGATGTTCATCTCAATGGGCTGATCCCGCCGCATCCCAATTTAAGCCCCTCAGCAAAAACTCAACACCTTATTACAAAATGAGTTGACATTATTAGAAAAAAATGCAACATAAATAATCTAAAATTTAGATGATAGACATGTTTCGCTTTGCAAAAGCATTGTCAAACTGTCGATGCCTTTATAAAATTATTATGTAGATTTTTTTCACATTTAAGTGTCAAATCATTCTGTTATAAAATGGAGTTCTACGATATAAATACCAAATCAGTTAATAAATTAATCTCTCGTTGATGCATGTGCACGTGGCCGCACAAATGTTCAACTTGCACAAAGACGATAATCCTATCTATTGTTTTCCATCAGTAACAGGACAGCTAAACTGTTTGAACTTGTCTCGAGTACTCGTATGTACCACGTATACGAAATTTGAAAGGCAGAAAATGCAGTTCTTTGCACCAAGACTTTACAACACATCGATGGAGTGGTGATTTTTGTAACGTTGCACTCTTCAAATGTAAGAAATATGTAACAAGGTGACTTCGACACGAACAAGAAGTGAAGAACTTTTGGACGTCTCCACATATTAATAAAGGGTCTTTCAAATTAAGCGGTTTTATTAATTCTATTTTTTTTAATTCTTGACTAAAACGCACAATTTGCTTTGATTTCAAAAAACTTTTTATTGGTCATTGAAGTATAATGTATGACATTTAAACACATAAAATATTTTTTGCCAAATGTCCACCTCTTGCAGCTCCGCAGATGTCCACTCTTTTGTCAAAGTTTTCGATGACATTTTGGCATAATTGCGGTTCTAAGTCACCAATAACGTGAATAATTTCATCTTTCAGCTCAGGAATTGATCGGGGGTTATTTTTGTAGACCTGGCTTTTCACGTAACCCCAGAGAAAGTAGTCCAACGGTGTCAGATCACATGATCTTGGTGGCCAATTAACATCACCGTTTCCTGAGATTACAATACAAAAAATAATTCTCAATTTGAATGCGTTGTTGTATTGTTTACGACTCCGTTTTTATAAATGTTATACATTGCACTTCTCAAATGTCACAGATGCAGACAAGTTCGCGACGTCATCTGTGTTTTATCCAAGAATTAAAAAAACCCGCTCAATTTGAAATACCCTTTATGTGTGAATGACTAATGCGAATGAAAAACATGTGATTAAGAGTTGTTGGATGTGATTCTGATGTGGTTGTCAACATGAAGTTGGAATTCTGTGTAGGAATAGTTTGGAATTGAAATATGTATTAAAATGTGAAAGCAGCATGTGAGTGTTTCAGCTGAATCTTAAAGTGTTTAGTATTTCATACAACATGCATACAATTCCTAGCAATGGAAACCACCGCACTATTTTTTCTTAAGAAAACCGCGTGAATATGTTCCACAATTTGTGAGTCACGTTTCTCACCATTGAGATAATGACAAAGAATATGTAATTATACTAAACCGTTTGCATTTCTTATTAAAACTGTTGAAAAAATATATTCTTACCCATAAAACATTCAGAAATGAGACATTGGCGGCGCTGTTGTCGTTGTAATATTTCTTTGATGCAAAGTATACGACTGATTGAAGAGTAATAAACAAGAACATGAACAGCCATGTCGACATTGAGAATACAAGAATCAGGCGCAGTCCTAAAAGGTAATTTTTTGTTCATTATTGTACGAAAATAATATCAAATGCAAACGTCATTATCACTAAAACATGTTTATTTAAATCAGGTAATATCAAGATGTGTTCACAATAGCGTATCAGTGCCAAAATTGATGCATAGAAGCGAACGTGAACGTGGAAAATTAATTAAAGGGGGCGAATCAATGCTGTTGAAATGCGTGCACTGAGAAGAGAATATGTGTCGATGATTAACATAATAAGAAATATAACTATCAAAAATGAATGTAAAATAAAATCTGATGTGTTAAGAAGGTGAAAAAAGCTTGTTGAAGGGGTTTAGACATGTTGAACAGATGCGTGACGAAAGACTGACTAAAGAAATTGACAATGCAAGCATGAATAAGGGACATGATAGAGGACGAAACAGAAGAGTATTTTTTATTTATTTAACACTTATTGCAAATACAATCTGGCGGGCTTTCTTACCAGGCGGCAATCTCTTCCAACCAATCAGACAAAAGTAATTAAAGCAAGTTACATGGTCGCATAAATCATTTAAATGACTATCCATCCCCACTAAATCCATAAACACATACGTGAGCATATACCCACGGACCCCACCACAAAGACGGACAATTATCCGAATATTATTTTTTATATAAAGTGAGATATCATCAATCAAAGGAGAAGGAAGAAGGGATGGCGGAGAGGAAAGGAAAAGAAAAATCAGGAATGAAACATGCTATTTTACTGACTAGAAATTAAGAGTTTTTTTCAGTCGCTTCTTAAAGCATGCCAAGGACGGAGCGAGTCTTATATTGGTTTGTAACTGATTCCAGAGTCTCACTGCATGGACAGTAAAGGACGACGTAAAAAAAGAGGAGCGGTGAGCTGGAAAGGCCAATAAACCATCTCTGTTTGAGCATAGCGCTAATCCATGATTGGAAAGACGCTAAAAATTTTCGGCGAGATAATACAAGTAGTATGATTGGACCAAGTAAATGAAATTTTGAAAAAAAGGAAAGGTAAGGAATAAGATAAACAGACAGAACTCTATAGCGCATGGCCACGCGGTAACGTAATGGACTTCCGTGCGAAAGGTTGCAGGTTCGAACACCGCATTGCGCTACTTTGAATGAAACAGGCATTTTTATACCTAGTGTTCGAGAGCATAAGGACACTTATAACTTAGATTTTGCTGGTGTGCTTCGATCGCCTCACTTCGGTGTGTCATCGGATCCAGTACAGCTGTGTGATCGGTGAGTTTGCTGGTGTGCAACGGCTCAGTCTCATAAAGAGAAGAAAGAAACAAAGACTCCACGGCATAGCTTTGCTTTCCAACTGGATTGACGTTGGAATGGCAAGAGGATCCTCGACTACGAGGTCCAGCAACGATCGACAAACAAAAATATACGGATGTGGAAAAGGCTAAGGAAGAATGTAATGATAGGAACGTTTAGCGTTTTGTTCTCTCTACCTACCCTAATAAGGATTATATTACGAATAAGATATGTGCATAAATATTGTAGATATTTACCATCAACAAATATACTTTTTGGAATGCTGTAAACCACTCTAGCTGGGTCTATGCTCACAGCAGAGCTAAACGTTGCTTTCTCCCATCTCTCAATAGTCACTGATATGCTACCTAAAGCCCAGTCTACGAGGCTCTGATTTACAGCAACTACCATATAATTATACGTCGACCCAGGATCCACTTGGAAGTTCTTCAAAACAAATGTAAAATTAAGTCTTTTCCGCAACTCATTCAACATTTCTCCTTCGAAGTTTGTAAGTTCGTGACACAATGAAGTTGTTACGTTGTCTTTATCATGCAAAAGTGTCCAGTTTTTGCAATCAAAATAGTAATCTTCTAAAGGGTATGCAATTCTGAAAGTGTGTCCATCAAAATCAGAAAATATATTATTAAAAGTGTACATTATTGCTTTCAGGAGTTCTTGGCGTATACGTTCCAGATGTTCTTTCACCATCGAAACGGTGTACCGCAGGGAAAGTTTCTCGGACCTCGAACCACAATAATAACAGACATCATAAAGATTAACAGTTTTTCCTCTTGTTTCAATTAGTAATGTGGCATATACAGAAGACAAGAATTCAGATCCATTCAAAACGAAAAGATCCAGCGTGTCGTTTAAATAATCTTGCTTACAAATTTGATTATCTCGATAGCATAAAAATATGACTGAATCACTTCTTTTTATATGATTTTTGTTCAGACTATCAAACCTGGATATTTTCGTTAGACCCACAAAGTGTATGGTAAATAGTCCACTTTTTTTTAAAACACTTTCAACAGGACCTTTTAGCGTTTCATAGTTTATAACTGTACGTGCGTTTATGCTAAAGTTGTTAGTCGTATCTTTTATCTCTAATAAGTCTTTTGAATTAGAGACTCGCATTATGTTATTGATAAAATCTGCTGATGTGGAATCATAGTGGAATACTAAGTTAATAATAATTTCTTTATTATTCAGAATTGAAGCTATAACCTTCTCAATTTCTTTGTTCAATTGTTGATCTTCTTTTTGCGAGTCCAAATTGAATTTCGATATCACTTCCATACTTTTGACTCTTTTAAAGTTTGATATTATAGAAAATAGAAGAAATATCTGCTGCATGTCATACAAGTATTTCTTTTTTGATATAATCTTCATTTATGTTTTTATATAAATTACATTTATAAGTTAAACTCAATTATATACGAATACATAGCTTAAAAAGAAATAAATAACACATGTTACACTATAAAATAATCAAATTATTGTTTGGTCGAAAAAAACTAACTCGTAACTAAGAAAGATTAATATACTTTTTGAAATGTTGAAGATGTCAATATCCGAGGCCTCATTCATTAGGTACAGGCAGCAAAACAAATTAAGAGCACTTAACTAGTTATTGTCAGCTTAAATAAATCAATATTTCTGTATCTTAAATACAATGGTTGTCTTGTTGTTGCGAAAGAGTGTTACTGATTATCAAAGAACATCAACTAAACGACGTTTAGATTAGCTCGGAATGTCTAGAACTTTCCGTTTAAAATTCAGTTGGTTTAAGAAAAAAGGTGTTATCTATTCAGCCATGTTTGAAGGAGTTCTCTCTCCGTGGTTGCAGTCCTAATACTGGTTTGCAGCAATTTCAACTCTTCTCCTCCATTCCCCCCTGTCCTGTGCGGCTCTTTTTAAATCTGTATATGTTGCGCAGCGCACGTCCACCAACAGGTCCTCCAGGTACTCTCGGCGTGGGCGTCCCCTAGAGTTTGTCCCCTCGGTCATACCCTCCATTATGGCATGCAAGAGGCCCTCTTGTCGTATTATATGACCGATCCATCTTGCACGCCTTTCGGACAGGATCCTGAGCAGGTGCCTTCCTCCTTCGATTCGTTGGAGAACCTCTTCATTTGTGATGCGGTCTCTCCAGGAAATTCCTAATAGTCTTCTATAGGACCACATCTCAAAAGCCTCTAGTCTTCGTCTATCTCTTTCGGATAGGCACCATGTCTCGCAGCCGTACATCAAGATACTCCATACATAGGTCTTGATGAGGAGTATTCTCAGTTTTAGGTCTATATTATTATTTGAAGGGGTTAAGAACAGATTTCTCCGCTGCCTCTATGTGAGATAATAATGGATATTAATTCCGTGCTTTATCCTAATGTCTCCTTACTGGGGATACTAAATTTTAGGTCATTAGAAAGAGGAAGATCTCTTCGATTAACCTGTAAGCTAGTGAGTTATATAGGAACAATATGTTATGTACCCAGGGAGTGAGTTTTTGAAGTGAAACTTATAAAGGCGCGGAAGGGCAAATTAGCCTGAACGTCACGAAAAGTGAAACGGTGTATTATATTATTATTTTATTATTATTCAATTATTATTTATTATTAATAAGTTATTATTAATTATTTTAATATTAATAATTATTTATTATTAATAATAATTAATATTATTAAGTGTATTATATTATTATTAAAATTATTATTATTTATTAATAAAAATTAAAAATAAATATTTTTTGTTGTATATTATTTAAATATGAATATATTTAACATTTATTAATTTTTTTTTATATTAAATTATTTTATTTATATTATTGAAAATTTATTTTAATATACTATGCGTATCCAGAAAGTAAGTGTACTGAGGCTCTCACGACCGGATTATTTTCGACATGTTGGCTACACTTCCGTGTAGCCTGGCCTTTCCCCTCCGCAACGAGACCGGTTCGAGGTCAGTACGTTGAGAAGTGTCGACGCGACAACACGTTTCGTGAAAAATGTCAAACCAATCTCCCGCCAAGTGCGAAATACGCGGCGTCATCCGTTATCTCGTTTGGAAGGGAAAACCTCCGGTTCAGGTTTATAATGAGGTGAAAACTGCATATGGTGATAAAGCTATGAATCGTACGAGTGTGTACAAGTGGTGTCGCGAGTTTAAAAACGGTCACGTCACACCTCTGCACCCTCCGCCAAAAAGTTCAAAACCACAATTTCAGCCAAGAAAATCATGGCATCCGTGTTTTGGGGCTGTCAAGGCATAATTTTAATTGAATATATGCCTCAAAGGGCATTCAGAACATCAACTCTGCAAGATACTGTGAGACCCTAAAAAATTGCGGAGGGCAATTCAGAACAAGAGGAGAGGCATGCTGACAAAGGGAGTCTACCTGCTGCACGACAATGCCAGACCACACACGGCCAACGCCACGAAGGAACTGCTCGCCTTGTTTAAATGGGATGTCCTGAACCATCCCGCGCATTCCCCTGACCTAGCACCTTCAGATTACTATCTCTTTACCTCCCTGAAGCTGCACATGGGTGGAAAAAGGTTTTCAACCGACGAGGAGGTAAAGGAGGAGTTGGAGAAGTGGACGGAGGGGTTGGCGGGAAACTACTTCGAGGAAGGCATCAAAAAGTTGATACCCCGCTTCACCACCTGCATTAAGAGGAATGGCGACTATGTCGAAAAATAGCTTACATATGTACTACGGTAACCACGTAATTTTTTTGTTTAAATAAAAAAAATTGTAGCCTACAAAAATTCAGTACACTTACTTTCTGGATATGCCTCGTATATTTAATATATAATTTACGAGTATATTAAATATATAATTATAATAATACACATATGTTATTATAATATTAATAATTACATTATATTTAATTATAATATAATTAATTAATAATATAATATAATATAATAATACTATTAATAATATAATGATAAATAAATAATTAAATAATTATTTAAAAATAATTAATTTAATAATTAATAATAACATACCGTTAGAAAAAGTGGAATAATGTGTCTGATAAAACAAATTACAAAAATTAAGAGGTGAAATATTTTCATTCGTTGGTTATCATAATTTTTTTTTTAATTAATGCTTTATGGATGCCTAACATTTCTAAATTAACTGTTTTATATAGCTTGTGTGATTTTATTAAATATAGATTTGAGATAGGAGATAGAAACACGTGTGGCAAATACTGTATTGGGGTGTCTGAAAAAAGATTTCGTATTTTTAATCCAAATTCAAACTCAAAATTACACCAAATACTCGTGGACGATGTTTTTCGATATTTTCAGCACCTCAGTAATTTTTCATGTTGTCAAACGTTAAATTTCTTCGATCGAAGCCTTGATTTGATCGTTATCTGTAATAATCGGCCTTCGAAAACGAAAACCATCTTCGGATATCGCCATTATATATTAATTTAAACCAAATTTGACACACGATCGCTTACCGCATCGTTGCCATACACTGAACATTTTTTTTTTGTTTCGCATATTTTCCTGCGAAACAAAAAAAAATCCAGCACCTCAAAACATCCAGCACTGAAAAAAGAAACAACTTGATTTGTTCCACCTTCAAAATGCTATAAAACCAATCAAGCAACGGCCGAAAAATGCGCTAACCTATTACCTTTAAAAATACTATACATTAAGCACGTTTGGAATGAAAATGGTGTCCTACCGACATACTACTATACTCTTATATCTGATAAAAACGCAACTTTTTTTCAGACATATTGATTAGTGGAATAAAATATAAATTATTATTATTATTAAATGTTATTTTTGTGAATTTCTACACAAATTTAAAGTCGAAACCTCTGATTATATATTTAATTGGTTATTTTTTTCCAAAAAGTCCTTTTGTCACACTTTTTTTATAAACACGGTATAAATATTTTGTAAAATAAATTTTTTTACAAAAAAAGGACACTTAAATCATTCCGTATAAGAAACAACGTTTCCGTGAAATGTTCTTATGAAAAAAGGACACTAATCATTCCGTATAAGAAACAGCGTTTCCATGAAATGTTCTTACGAAAATAACTTTTTAATATAGTCATTTTCTCGGAAAACTATCGTTTTTTTTATAAAGTGTTTATGAATAAAATAACACTTTTTTTAAACTACTGACTGATTGGCACAGTATTTCTCTATTTAACGGACTTCGGATTTCTTATTCAGAAACTTAAAATCAAGACTATCAAATTTGTAAACAAAAATATTTATTTATTTAACGTTTTTGTTGCAAATACAATCTGGCGATATTATTACCAGGCGGCAATCTCTCACAACCAACCAGACAAAATTTAATGAAGCAAGTTACATGATCGCGATATCATCAATCAAAGGAAAAGGAAGGGATGGTGGAGTGGAAAGGAAAAAAACTAGGAATGAAACACGTTATATAACTGACTAGAAATTAAGAGTGTTGTTTCCATACATTATTTGTAGTTAAGGCATTAACACTGTGGAGGTTTTTAAATATTATAGTTTGTTTAGTCAAACACGGTTTAAATGGTAGTATGAACCGACTGGAAGCATTCGAAATGTGGATACACCGGAGAATGCTACGGATACCCTGGACGGATATGGTCAGCAACACGAGGGTTCTCCAAAGAGCCAAAGTTCATAGAGTTGCTAACTAATATTAAAATCCGAAAGGTGTCCTTTTTGGGTCATGTACGAGGGGAAAAGTAAAAATTACTGCACCTGATCATCCAAGGCAAAATAGAGGATCGAAGAGGTGTTGGCAGGAGGCAAATCTCCTGGCTCCGCAATATACGTGATTGGACTGGTATAAGGAGCGTTGGGGATCTTTTTCGGACTGCCGGGGACAAAGATGCTACTCTCAGATGATAGTCAACTTTGGGGGGAGTGACATGACACTAGGAAGAAGAAGAAGAAACACTGTTTATTCTATTTTATATAAAAACGGTATAACCCTACCGGTTTCAAGGTTTTCATTTCATCGTCAGGTCTTGTTTGTGATCCCCTGATTCCGGTAAAGCATTAAACTCTCGTCTAAAAGTCCGGTCCACCTGAATTTTGCTTTTATAAACATGTTATTTAAAGGTTGGAGCGTTGCTAGATCGTAAAAAGTTGTGACATGATCACTCCAGTGGATTCGAAGGATACGACGAAGGAAACGCTTGTGGAACATTTGAAAGCTTGGAATGTGCCTTCTGTATGGAACCCAAGTCTCAGACCCACATAAACCTTATTGAACTGATATAAAGAACCGCGAAAGTATCTGTACAGCACCGGTACAAAGGACTGTAGAATAGGTGGATGGCTGCCGCTCAATACTCGGAGATTTCGGTTCACTTTATGCTTTTCCGGTGAAAAGTAGCAGGGTGGAGAGATTCCTCTTTTGCAGGTAGAAGTTGGTCGTAAGTAAAAGACAGTAGACTGGAGTGAACTGAGAATGTATTTTTGACGTTTTGTGCTCCTTATATGCGGCCAATCGCTCATCGTAAACACCTATTTTCGCCCGTGCATGCCATCATGACTTGCGAGATATCACAATTCTCGCACGTTTTCGCATGCATGGGCCGGCCGACTTTTGATACCATATCTCGCGAAGGCCGCGCATAAGGAACATTTCATTACAGTCGGGACACAGCAAGTACATCCAATAAAACATCATAAAAATGTTAAATAACAAGAAAATATATACATACGAGGGTCATCCAGAAAGTAAGGTTACAACATTTAAGTAGGATCGAAAAATGCTTGTATTTAATTGAAATTCACAGGATACTTCACAAATATATTAAACTATTTTTCAACGTAATCGCCGTCGAGATCGAGACATTTCTGTAGTCGGGGCACCAGCTTTTGTATAATATGTCAGTGTCATAGACCTCCGCCGCCAGCTCTTTCAGCCACTTGTTCATAGCTTCCTCGACCTCCTGATTGTTGAAAAATTGTTGAGTTGTAGTGACACACCCACGTCTCATCCCCCGTCACGATAGAGTCTAGAAAAGCTTCTCCCTCCTGTACAAAACGATTCAAAAATTCACGCGCGGCAGTCACGCGATTTTGACGGTGCTCCGGTGTGAGCATTCTGGGCACCCATCTCGCACACAACTTCTTGTAACCAAGTTTTTCCGACACAATATTACCAAGGAAACTTTGACAAATGTCAAGAAATTCTTCGTGAAGGTCGTCAAGCGTCACACGGCGGTCATTTCACACTTGTTCTTCAATTTTTTGCACAAATTCGTCAGAAATCCCTGCATTGCCTCGTCGTATCAGTACGGCCTTCTCTGAACAACCTAACCCACTTCGTAACATGTTGTCGACTCATCACATCACTGTCATAAACTTCCACGAGCTTCCGATGGATATTCGCGGTGGTATTGTTCTGCAAAGTCAAAAAATTGGTGACCGCGCGGGTCTCGCACGGACGAGAGTTGGCGGGAGCGCACGACGGCCTCTTCATCGGAAGAATTTACTATGACTTAACAAAATGGCCGACAAACACGCGGGACCAAACAAACTGACCGTTAGAATCCCCCTACACGCCAGGTGCACCAACTTTGAAACAAAAAAAAATCCCCCGGCCTCAGGAGCCCTTGTAACCTTAGTTTCTGGATGTACCTCGTATATATCAATTATATTTTAGGTGACGCATACGTCCGATACTGTATCTAAACAACCCAAAAAAGAATCCTTTTTTAAAAAATCTGGGTTCTAAAGGGCATTGAACCCGCAACCAATATGTCAGAAGACAGGCATCTTAGCAAGTATGACACAGAGGGCACCTTATTTTTTCAATAAATAAGATAAGATAAAAGGAAATCTTAAAATAAACGACGCTTATATTTTGAAAGTATTTTGAGTATTTACTGTACACCAATGTAATCTATCAAATATGACAGCTATCTATCTTCATATCAAAAGATATTATCGTCTAGAGATTAATCGTCCTACAGTCACATCACCAATTGCGTTATTCCGACATGCGACACTCTTCGATTGGCACTGTGTGGATACCGCCCCATATGTGGACAAAATACTCAAATATAGGGGTGTTCCAATAAGAGTGCCGGATTTAAATTTCGCGCCATTTGTTTTTATAAGGTTGGCAGCACTAAAAACTTCGTATGCGCCATCTGACAATCTTGTGATTAGTAAATATGGAACGCAATATGAAAGAACAACGCGTTATTATTGTTAAAATTCATTATAAAAATGGTGAGAGTTTCGCAGAAACAGTTCGTGGAATTTTCGGTCGAAATAATGGTCAAGATTTGTCGTCGATTCGTGGATTAATTTTTAAAAATTTAACAAACTGGTTCGATTCTGGACAATAAGTCACCCATGCGACCTCGCCGTAGCGGGATTCTGGACAATAAGTCACCCATGCGACCTTGCCGTAGCCGGATTCTGGACAATAAGTCACCCATGCGACCTCGCCGTAGCGGGATTCTGGACAATAAGTCACCCATGCGACCTCGCCGTAGCGGGATTCTGGACAATAAGTCACCCATGCGACCTTGCCTTAGCGGGATTCTGGACAATAAGTCACCCATGCGACCTCATCGTATCGGGCGTTCACTCGAAAACATAGCTGCAGTGAAAGTGTTACTGAAACCCCAAGGACATCAAATTGTCATCGTTCATAAGAATTAGAGGTTACAGCGAATTCTCGCGAAGAACTGTATCTGCATGCCTACAAGATCCAACTGACCCAAGAACTAATGTTAAAAACTAAATACGGCACTCTTATTGGGACAGCCTAAACATACCTACATCATGTATCGGACATATGCGTCACCCAAAACATATGATGTATTTGTTTTCCTGTTTGTTTATATTTTTATGTTATTTGGTATGTTTTTATGTATAATTTTCTGTTTGTTGAGGTCCGTGCTGTGTCACGACCGTAAGTGAAATTGTCCTTATGCGCGGCTATCGCGCGAGACAGTATCAAAAGTCGGCCGGCCCATGCATGAAAAAACTTGCGAGAATTGTGATATTTCGCAAGTCATGACGGTATGCACGGGCGAAAACTGGCGCTTGCGATGAGCGATTGGCCACACATAAGGAGCGCCAAAAGCAAAAAATACATTCTCAGTTCACTCTGCCTACTGCCTTTTACTTGCGACCATCTACTATCTGCTAAAGAGGAATCTCTTCACCCTGCTACTTTTCACCGTGAGCCGAAATCTCCGAGCATTGAGCAGCAGTCATCCACCTATTTCTACAGTCCTTTGTGAACTGTAAATTATCAGATAGGCCATACGCGCGGAAAGTGCGTGGTATGCATGTCATTAGCAAGCCGTGACGGCATATACGGACGAATAAAGAGGCTAACTATAAGCAATGGGTTGCACATAAGGAACGGAAAAATATATTGTCACCTACTGGAACGTCTACTGTGTACAAATTTATACCTGCCAAAGAGGAATATCTTCACCCTGCTCTTCCTCACCAAAAATTCAAGAAGCAAACCTGAACCTCTGAGGATTGAGCGGCAGCCCTCCACCTACTTCACAGTCTTTGTGCCGGTGCTATATGTAACAAATGTCTTTGACTACTTACAGAAGTAAAGTGAAGACGTTGTAATTTATTTTTATCAAACACTGTTTATTCCACTTTTTTGTAACGGTATAACCCTACCGGTTTCAAGGCTTTCACCTCATCTTCAGGGGAGCACAAAGAAGACTAAATTATGTTCGAACTGGTACCGATATATACGCTTCAACGGTTGGGGGCTGAGGGGCGAGGGAGACATGGAACGATTTCGGCCAAGAGCGGAGAGATTTTTGGGATATAACTGTTCACCAGATGTTCGGATCGATGTGAAGACGTTGTTCTTGCCGGGATGAATTGATTGAATTGTATGTATTTACTTTGTTATATTGTTCGACTTGAATTGTTTTGTCCTATTGTACAATATAAGACTGCTTACATGGCAATGCTAAATTTTATGTGTTGTTATTTTTTTACTTTTGTATCAAAAAGGTCATTTGACCGTTGAAAACAAATCAAATAAAAAACTCCATTATAAAAGATTCCGTTCTATGAGGAGTGTGAAAACCAATTAATACACACCATAACACCGTTTCCCTGTTGGGGTAGACAGAGATAAAAGAAAGCCAAAATTTCCTATCTCGACACATATACTCGTATTTCCCTTCTTCCATAGATAATTCCAGAACACCGTCATCAACATTGATGTTACAGAGTGAAACGTGAAGGTGGAAAAAATAATTTATTTATTTATGTTATTGAATTAACCTTTCCTTCCCTGTGTTGGGTATCTTCTACACGTTGCTTCAAATAACCATCAATATCTCTATAAATATAATAAATACAAGGTTAAGATTTTAGGTATTCCTCCATAATATATTTACGCATTGATTTAAAAAATAATATTAATAATAATCAGAATTTATCGACTACATCGTAAGTATTTTCTGAATATCGGAAACAAATTCGCATTTAAACGCTGTCAGTGCCTCGATCTTGGGTCTTGACGATAGGTGAAGAGTATGCGGGAAGCGCGACACTATATTCGCATCTCACTTTTGCATACGTCACTGAATAGCGAGGAGCTCAATTGTCTCAACCTCGCAATTGTAAGCCACGCCCGAGTTAGCCACCAACCCTGCCGCGCCGCAGTAGCTGTTGAGCTGGCAACGAGACTAGATCTACGCCCGTTCCGTGAGCGTTGCCAGATGGTTTTTTAATGTTTTCAGCAAATAAATCTCAATTATTATAATTTTTAACTTCAATTATAATTAATTAAGGGGATTATCTATGAATGTTCTTATTTTTCCGATTTAAAATCGCTAATTTTTGATCGCGTACTCACTACCCAACACCGGAACACGCGTTTCATTTTTATCACCGTAAAGGAAGGGTTAACGACACAACAGTGTCGTTATATACAAATGAACATGTGACAGGTTATACAAGTACTTAAAATTATTGACAGACAATACAACACTTTATCTTAAACTAACATGTAACGGATTTATAACAATTTTGAAAAGAACTAGCTACAACCTGTCAACAGGGCCGTATTTGTTTTTAAATTTCTAAATATAATTAATTGCGCGGTAGTTAATTGATTTGATAATAAGTAATGCAAGGAAGTCCATATATAAAACATTTTTTAGAACATCCTTGTTTCCAATACTATTTGACAGCTTCATTATATGACGTATGTTCAACATACATTCTAACGGATTTATAACAATTTTGAAAAGAACTAGCTACAACCTGTCAACAGGGCCGCATTTGTTTTTAAATATCTAAATATAATAAACTGTGCGGTAGTTAATTGATTTGACAATTAGTAATGCAAGGAAGTTCATATATAAAACATTTTTTAGGACAACCTTATATTTCCAATACTATTTGACAGCTTCATTATATGACGTATGTTCGACATATATTCTAACGGATTTATAACAATTTTGAAAAGAACTAGGTACAACCTGTCAACAGGGCCACATTTGTTTTTAAATTTCTAAATATAATTAATTGCGCGGTAGTTAATTGATTTGATAATTAGTAATGCAAGGAAGTCCATATATAAAACATTTTTTAGGACATCTTATGTTTCCAATACTATTTGACAGCTTCATTATATGACGTATGTTCAACATATATTGTAACGGATTTATAACACTTTTGAAAAGAACTAGCTACAACCTGTCAACAGGGGCGCATTTGTTTTTAAATATCTAAATATAATAAACTGTGCGGTAGTTAATTGATTTGATAATAAGTAATGCAAGGACGTCCATATATAAAACATTTTTTAGGACATCCTTATGTTTCCAATACTGTTTGACAGCTTCATGATATGACGTATGTTCAACATATATTGTAACGGATTTATAACACTTTTGAAAAGAACTAGCTACAACCTGTCAACAGGGCCGCATTTGTTTTTAAATATCTAAATATAATAAACTGTGCGGTAGTTAATTGATTTGATAATAAGTAATGCAAGGACGTCCATATATAAAACATTTTTTAGGACATCCTTATGTTTCCAATAATATATGACAGCTTCATGATATGACGTATGTTCAACATACATTCTAACGGATTTATAACAATTTTGAAAAGAACTAGCCACAACCTGTCAACAGGGCCTCATTTGTATAGACGGCGCCCCCTAGGCAGTTTGCAACTTGCGCCCCCTCCCCCAATACGGAATTTCTTACCCTTTCTTACCTTACAATGCTTACCCTTTCCATTTCAGATGATGATTCTGGATGATGATATATTTCATTTACGTAATGCTCTCGTAATAAAACGGGATTATTCCGCTTGAAGAGAGCCTCGGGATAGGAGATAGAAACACGTGTCAAAGATTAATATAATTGGAACAATAAAATTATTAATTCAAAAATATTCTAATATGATTTTTCACAAAGTTAATGCCGAAACAGAGGTACATAGCCACACGGAAACGCACACTGTACTTCAGTGATCAATGTTGTCGGTTGGAAATCCGCGCTATGCTACTCCCGTCGAATGACACAGGTATTGTTCCGCCTAGTATTCGGGGGTTTAAGGATACCTATGACTTCGGTTATATCTATTCTTACAAAAAAAAAAGGGAGGAAAACATGCCAGTATGCTCCGATTATCTCGCTTCAGTGTGCCATCGAATACTGGTGTGCAACAGCTCACTTACTTAAATAAAATAAAGAAACGAAACTCCACGGCACAGTTTCGATTTCCAATTGAATCGACATTGGAATGGCGAGGGTATCCTCGACTATGAGGCACAATTTTTTTTCTTAGTGCACGCATCTCCACAGCATTAATATCACTCTTATCTTTCTTCTGCCAAGTCAAAGTTTCACTTCCATACATCAAGGTGGGCACCAACACACTATTATATATTATCATTTTTGCTACTGTTGATATTGCACGGTTGTTGTATATAACATTCAGTGATCTATTCACCTTCTTTCCTGTCGCTACCCTTCTTTCAATATCTCTTTCAACTTGCCCATCACACATAGACATACTGTCCAGATAACAGAACTCACCAACCTGTTCCAGTTTTTCTCCGAATTAACTCATACATTACACACACTTTTGACCACACTTCTTTCTACGAGTATAACCATAACCGTTGATTTTGCTAAATTCATTTTCAAACCTTTTAACATACTAGACATCTCTCATATAGCTCACTTATCATATTCCTTAAATCTTCTCCATTCCCAGCAAACATGACCATATCATTTTCATACAGAAGTCAACATACACTTACTTCACTCATTCCTATACCTCTCCCATCATCTTTCAGATCGCGCACACATAAATCTATATATAAATTAAACAACTATGGTGATATCACACATCCTTGCTTTACGCCTTTAGTAATTTTAAACCACTCAGCGAGTTCTCCGTTTACTATTACACTGTTTTCGTACAGTGAGACAATTGCACTTTTAATTTATCATTCACGCCATACTCTTTCAACAATTCCTACAACTTTTCCCTTCTTACACGATCATACGTTTTGTCTAAGTATATACTATATAAATGCGCAAAATGTTTTTCTCCTTCTTTCCAATCATTTCTCGCCATCTTTTAGATCGCGTACACATAAATCTATTTATAAATTGAACAATCAAGGCGACATCACACATCCTTGCTTTACGCCTTAATAGAGGCATTATATCCACAGAGGTGAATAGAGCCAAATACAATGCTAGCTCTTCAATATGTCTACATTGATAATTCAGATATGAATTTTTAAAGTAAACTTTTGACTATATTATTTACAGTTAAGGCATTAACATTGTGGAGGTTTAAAGACATTGTAATTTGTTTTATCGAACACTGTTTATTCAACTTTTTGTAACGGTATAACCCTACCGGTTTCAAGGCAAGTCATAGATTGTTTAGTGTCCCATTAACCGACGACAATTTTAAAAAGGACTATAAATAATGGCTTTAAAAAAAAAAACAAAAAAGAAACTTATAAAAGATCATGTATTTAACGCCACCTATAAGCATACCTATAAATGGAGCAAAGTCCTATTTATAAAAAAACATATCATATGAAATAACCAAAAATATTCTAAGTCACATAAAGCCAGCTTTTTACACTAATTTTAATCTCCGGAAACTCTTATTTAATGGGAAAGGCAAAAATGGAATACTTAGCAACAGTGGTGTGTATAAACTTTTATGTGCTGACTGTGATAATTTCTATATAGGAAAGACAGGAAGATCTTTTGTAAAGAGATTTCGTGAACACAAATCCGCCTTAACAAATCCTCTAATTTATTCTGAAATGGCTAATCATTGTCACCGTGAAAACCATACTTTTTCTATTGATGATGCCAGTCTTACATATCAGTAGTAATGGAAATACGAGTAAATTGGACAGATTAGAGGCCCTAGAAAGTTCTAAGTCAGTGAATCGAGGTGAACATCTGGCAAACGCATAATACATCGATCAATAAGTCCCGGGACTAACCAACAGATGGCGCCTCTAATAACAAATCCATACCATTCTCAGTTAGTACCAACCTTTAGAAGTTACGTGTCAAACTTTCATGACATTCCGACATTGTGTCATTTAGTTACAGTGGTTTTAGTGACGCTACTTTTGCTATTTTCAAAACGATGGAAAAAACCGAATTTCGTGTGTTGATAAAACATTGCTTTTTAATGAGAAAAAATACCGTTCAAACTCAGTGATGGCTTGAAAAGTGTTATCCGGGCTCTGCTCCGTCGAAAACAACCATTTGTCGGTGGTATGCTGATTGCTGATCAAACGCGGTCGTACAGAAACAAATGATGCTGAACGCTCTGGTCGTCCAAATGAGGCTGTTACACCAGAAAACATAAAAAAACCCTTAAAATCGTGATGGAAAATCGCAAAATAAAGTTGCGTGAGATAGCTGACCTCCTGAAGATATCATTTGGTAGTGTTTACACTTGGTACAACATTTGGTCATGAAAAAGCTTTTTTCGAAATAGGTGCCGCGTTTGCTCACAATAGAACAGAAACAACAACGCATCGATGATTCAGAGCGCTGTTTGGCACTTTTTACGCGAAATAAACAGGAGTTTTTGCATCGGTATGTGACAATGGATGAAACTTGGTTCCACCATTATACTCCGGAATCAAATCGGCAGTCAGCTGAGTGGAGAGCAGCCGGTGAAGTCGTCCAAAGCGACCAAAAACTCAACAGTCGGCCAGGAAGGTTATGGCCTTCGTATTTTGGGATGCGCATGGTATAATATTCATCGATCACCTTGAAAAGGGAAAAACCATCAATAGCGAATATTACATAGCGTTATTGGAGCGTTTGAAGGTAGAAATTGCAAAAAAAAACGGCCCCATATGAAGAAGAAAAAAGTTCTCTTTCATCAGGATAATGCACCGTGTCACAAGTCGATGGTAACGATAGCCAAATTGCATGAGTTGAACTTCGAATTGCTTCCGCACCCACCGTTTTCTCCAGATTTGGCCTCCAGCGGCTATTGGCTGTTCGTAGACCTCAAAAAGATGCTCCAGGGATAGAGATTTGGCTCCAATGAAGAAGTGATTGCCGAAACTAACGACTATTTTGAAACCAAAGATAAATCGTTCTACACGGCTGGCATAGAAAGTTAGGAAAGCGTTGAAATGAATGTATCGCTCTTGAAGGAGACTATGTTGATGAATATAGAAGAATTTTGACCCCCAGTCCCCAGTCCTCAACCCCCAGTCATCAGCCCGAATGTGTACCGTTAGAAGCGTGTATCTCGGTACCAGTTCGAACAGAATTCAGTCTTGTTTGTGCTCCCCTGAAGATGAGGTGTGCACCTTGAAACCGGTAGGGTTATACCGTTACAAAAAAGTGGAATAAACAGTGTTTGATAAAACAAATTACAAAAACTTTTGATTTGGATATCTCTGGAGCTGTACACAATATTTCATTATATTTCCAGTATATGTATTGATTAGTTTTAATCGATAACAAGTGTTATGTTTTGTTATTTAGTACAATCTCAAAAACAATCATTTTATATAATGCGATTTCAAAACTGGAAAAGATAAAAAAAAGCAAAACTATCAACATCACGACTAAAAAGCGCATACATAAGTCTCTCGCCTTCTCAATATTCATGTATGGCGCGGAAACTTGGACTCTGAGAGCAAGCGAAAGACGTTGAATAGATTTTGAAATATGGTGCTGACAAGGATGTTGCAAATTCCATAGACATTTCATTCTCGAAATACTGAGAATTGCCGGCAGATTGTAGACAATGAGCCTTCGAGGAGTCATCCAATTCTTTGGGCACATTGCTCGTGGCCAATGAGACAGTTTTGATGAAGTTTGTGGTTACTGGAGGCGTGGAAGGACGACGCACAAGTGGAAGAATCCCAATGTGTTGGACTGACCAAGTGAGAGACGCAACTGGACCACCCTTGACAACTAAACAGAGTTTCTGAATTCAAGGATTTGGGCGTAACCTTTGATGTCGGACTCACGTTCGTTAACCATGTCTCACGTTTGATATCGGACTGTTTCAAACTACTCGGTTTTATAATGAGAATATCAAGAGAATTTAACAGTACCGATATCCTCCGAATCTTATATAATTATCTAATTAGAACCAAATTAGAATATGCATCTACGGTTTGGGCTCCTCATCAGCTCAAATATAAAAAAAAATATAGAACAAATACAAAAAAAAAATCCTCAGATATCTATGGTACAGAACAAAGGGTGATTACCCAAAATATGCTCACCATGTCGAACTTCTCACGGTGTGTAACTATAAAAGCCTCGAAACAAGAAGGCAAGAATCCATTGCGAGATTCCTAATAAAGGTTTTCCAAGGTTGCTTTAACTGTCCCGCGATTCTAGAAGCACTAAGTTTATATGTACCCAATAAATATAGCCGTGCAAGGAATCACCCTCTGTTCTACATACCAACTTACAGGACGAATATCATGGCTAAACACTCAGTCACTCGTGGTATAGAGATATTGAACCAACTGAATGACACTGTGGATATATTCTCGGCACCGCCTAGCAGTATGAGAAGAATCCTGGCTGATATTCTTCCTAACGAATAAGCTAACGCTAGAAGCAGACCCTCTTTGTGTAACAGGAGTACGTAAATTGCACTTTGCTATAATATCTTACGAGTATACCCATAAAGTGCATGTCATCCATATGCGACATTGATAAATATAACTGCAATGGTGAATAACAAGTTAATAGGTACCTGATAACATATCTGATGTTTGAATATATAGACATGGGGATTATTGCAACATGATAAAAACGTGAGATAAGAAGTGAATAAGGAAAAAAACGGGATTTACCCTAAAAAGTTTTATATATTCTCATTTACATTGCCCATTGATTGGAGGAAAAGCCAATTTAGGTACATTGCCCATTGATTGGAG
>OX463865.1:19505114-19510114 GCA_949825065.1 Odontocerum albicorne
CTGCCTGGCAATAAACCCGCCCGATTGTATTTGCAATCAAGTGTTGAATAAATAAATAAATAAAAATCATTGAAAGTTATTTTTGTATCAGGATTAATGTCCCATATGCTTTTTGCCTAACAGAAATATTTAATGAGTTCCCAAAGATAAGGCACTGATATTATAGTGTATCAGCACAAATCACCAGATGCCGTGCGGCTGGCAATCGATACAGCTGGATAACACTTGATGGATCTATGGGCCGATACCTCCCCAGCTTAGGAGGTGCACCTGACAGCTGCTTTGCTCTGCATTTATAAGCGAATAAGCAGAGACAATCGATCAATTATTATCAACATTGCTACACAGAATGGAATTTCGTGATATGTCACTCTTCTGGAATTCGTTGTATTACTTATATTTCATATAAATAAATAAATAAATAAATATTAGGTTTATTGACAGCAACATAGTATGTACAAGATCACATCTGAGTAACACTACTAAAACACATAAATTGCAGAATACATCAGACACAGAAGCTATCAAAAGGTCTGGGCTCATCTAATAGCATCCCCTCGGCCAAAATACACCCCACCAATATAGGGCGAACCCAGCCACGGGGACACCAGATGTTTTTCAGCCCACACCCTTAAACACGTAGAAACAGGAATATATACAAAAAAATAAACACAGAAAATAAATATAGTAGATGACAAAAAAAGTAAAAAAGAAAAAAATACATTCAAGAGAGAGTACACCAAAAGGTCCGGGCTCATCCCACAAACATTCCCACGGCCGAGATACACCCCACCAATATAGGGCGAGCCCGACCGCAAGGGCATCAGGGGGATTCCATCCCACACCCTCGCATATCTAGATTAAAGAATAAATATAATAAAAATGAGAGAAAAAAAAAAACAAAAACGTATGGCAGAAAACGAAATAAAAAGTAAACCCACATATACCACCTCAGGTTAACTGTCAGCAAGAACGAGGAAAAAAAAAAAAGAAGAAGAGAAAGCCTCAAAGGAGTCCAAATTTTACATAATGAAAAATGGGAAGTAAGATAGTTGAGACAACATTGAAATAGTTAGGCAGTAATACATTGAAATAGATAAGCAGTTTTAAAAGAATTAATGAGGAAATGACGCACAAACACGTATGCACAATCCTCGATTCACCACCAGCGAGAAGAGAGAAAAGAAAGAAAATAAGAAAAGAAAAGCAAACAGGAGACCCATTAACCACTGAGAAACCCATTAACCACTGAGAAATCCATTAACCACCCAGAAGATAACGCTTTAGAGCATCTCTATGCTATGCTATGGTGGCTAGACGATGCCACCATCATAGCCGAATCAGAGGAAGACCTGCAAAAAATGCTACATCGATTCCACACTGCTTCAAAAAAATACAACATGTCTATCTCCATCAGTAAGACTAAATGCATGACTCTAGCCAGAGAGCAAGTTGGATGCGGTGTGGCGATTAACGACACACCAATTGAACAAGTAATGTTAGAAATAGACAACTGGTTGAATGTTAGAAATAGACGCCAAATTCACATACTGTCTCTATTGTATAATATCCTTAACTGTCCCGCCGCCCCCTCTTATCTCGCCGAAAATTTTCAGCGTATTTCCAATCATGGATTAGCGCTACGCTCAAACAGAGATTGTCTATTGGCCTTTCCGGTTCACCGCTCCTCTTTTTTTACATAGTCCTTTACTGTCCATGCAGTGAGACTCTGGAATCAGTTACAAACCAATATAAGACTCACTCCGTCCTTGGCATGCTTTAAGAAGCGACTGAAGAAAACTCTTAATTTCTAGTCAGTAAAATATCGTGTTTCATTCCTGGATTTTTGTTTTCCTTTCTGTAAAAAAAGAGGAGCAAGACTAAATGCATGACTTGCCAGAGAGCAAGTTGGATGCAGTGTGGCGATCAACGACACACCAATTGAACAAGTAACAAAATTTAAATACTTGGGTGCTAGCATAATGTGCACTAATGACCTCTATGGCGAAGTGCTTGAACAATCACAAAAGGCCGCAGATATTTCCGGACGTTTAAAGAACACTATCTGGAAAAACAAGTATATGAACATCAAAAGCAAGGTGAGGATACACAAGACCTTTGTCCGTCCCATAATGATATACCCATAGAGTCCAGAGCTCTATGGGTATATCATTATGGGACTATACTCATAGAGCTCTGGACCGTCCGTCCCATAGAGTCCAGAGCCAACACTGTCAGACCCAAAAAATCTCCTTCGAATCAGCGAAATGAAGGTACTCAGGACTATCGCTGGCAAAACCCTTCGTGATAGAGTACGAAACACATAAATCCGAAGGATATGCGAAGTTGAAGATATTGTCAGATGGGGACGACAGAAAAGAAAGTTCTGGAACGAACATGTAACCAGAGTGGCGGAACCAAGAGCCGTAAGAATGGCCAGGGACAGTATCCCTCAAGCGAGCAGACCTCCAGGACGACCTCCCAAAAGATGGAAAGACAGCTGGCAGTGGACGTCACAAGAGGGAAACAATGATGCAGAACCATAACAGGCCTAAAAGAAGAAGAAGACTTATATTTCATTGAGGGATTATTGGCCTCACATCCAACCCCATACAGTGGTGAAGTGGACAGAAGACACTGCATTTGATCATTCCTCCGTGGACAAGGAAACATTATGCACATACGAGTATAAATATTGAGAACTATTCGTCGTTGCTGAGTCCCTTAATCAAAGATCCCCTCGCCATTCCAACGTCAATCTCGAACTGCTCACCCACGTCGATCCTGTGATGTTCTGTGACAGGACAGTTTAATCCTAGACGCGAACCACAGACGTCACAGGCATGTGGAGCCTGCTGTGTCGCCTGGAAACGCTGACGCGTGTCCGCAACACCCTGACTATTTCTCACACGTCTAGCTGTTGAGACACAATTAGCTCGAGTACAGATAGCTCTCAACTTTCCACAATCTTGAGCCACATGTTCCCAGCCTTGAGGCACCCCACACAAAGACAGTGACTCTCGCAGACTGTCCTTACAGTGCTTTTTCTGCCCGCCCGTCCTTCGTTTGCCCATTACCTTTCCTATACGTCGCTTTTTTTTGGAGCCCATGCGTACCAATGCCCGGCTCACCTCAAAATCAACTCAACAACCATATTCTCTACATTTGGAGTGTTGCAGAACCGAGACATTTTGTGACATGATCACTCTAGTTGATCCGAAGCACGCAACGAAGGAAACGCTGATGGAACATTTCAAAGCTCCGAATATGCCTTCTTTAGGGGACCCATGTTACAGACCTATCGTCATAGTTGCTGGGCCTCGCAGTCACTCGAAGATCCTCTCGCACATTTCAACGTCAAATCAGTTGTCGTCCTACCATGGGACCGAAACTCTGAATGAAATATTCACCACTTGGAAGAAAACATATTCTCAGTTTCTGGAACGTCTACTGTGTTTAATTTACGACAAACTTCTACCAGCTAAAGAGGAATCTCTTCACCCTGCTACTTTTCACCGAAAACGCAAGAATTAAACCGGAATCTACGAGTATTGAACGGCAGCCATCCACCTATTTTACAGTCTTTGTACCGGTGTTGTACACATTGTGTGAAAATATTGTACCGTCTCTAGTGATTTTTCTAGAGTCGAATATGATTGTATGCAATTAATATTAAATTTTAATGAATATTGCGTCGTGTATATCAGGCGAACGTAATTATAATTAATGTTTGGGTTGACCTAAAATGTTGGGTTGACCATTACGTTGTAATTGAGAAGCGATAGGCCACAATAAATAGGGTAAGTCTAGGCGCCGTGTTAAGGGAAGGGGTCACGACTTATAAAATGACAAAAAGTCAAAATTATTTACAATTCATTTATACATGCTTTTGGAATTTTAATTATATTTTATAAAAATTATTATAGATTGTTATGTCAATCAATAACAGCGGGCTTGACTCCCGAGTTAGAGCGCCCTTGAAGAGAGTTTGCTCTCTAAACGGTGCACTATGAATTGTCATTTTATTATTATTATTGTCCATGTCGCATGACCAGCACAGACTTTGATAGAAATATTATCCTTTAATGCTTTAAAACTGAATTATCTCGAAACAATACAATTTCTACTTGTGACAGTCGAACATAAAATGTGCGCCATGTGAAGTGTATTGTGCTATCTAAGGTGGCACCTCCCACGCACCCTCTACAGGGTGGGGAAAACAAACATAATCACTTTTTACTTCTCTTAATAACCAAATAAACGAAGAAAGTATGCATATTTTTAATTGGAAAAAAAACAAAATTGCATTAACATTTTAAATAATTTGATTTTTAATTGTATTGTATAACACTTTCGTTGTATACAATACAACTTGGCGGACTTATCACTATGCGGCAATCTCTTTTAACCATAATATGTTAAAGTTGCCATAAGTAAAAACCAAACTACAATCCTTTTTTTTAAATCTGGATTTCAGCGGAATTTAAACCCGCAACCACCAGGTCGGGAGACAGGCGTCTTACTTACTAGGCCACGGAGGTCTTCTGAATGGTAAGAATAAGAAAATGATAACTTATATCATCATCATCATTGTCAACCAAGGTAGATCCACTACTGGATGAAGGTCTCCCCAAGTTGACTCCAAAAAGTTCGGTTTTTTGCTCGTTGTTGCCATGTGATGCTGCCATGCTTCCTGATTTCATCTATCCAGCGTACCTTCAATCTTCTTCTGGGCTTCTCTATACCTCTTGGGTACCATTGGACTATTTCGGATGTCCATCGGGAGTCTGACATTCTGGTTACGTGTCCTACCCATTGCCACTTCATTTTCTTACACACATTTATAACGTCTTCTACCTTTCTTATATTGCGAATCCAGGATAACTTATATATCGCCGTTTGAAGAACAGAACCTCATATTATTAATCCACAATTATTGAAAGATTAAAAATATAACAAAAACAAACAAGTGAAGTGTAAGGATAGGAAAGTAGTGGCTA